>SCLG01000543.1:47587-60740 GCA_004367875.1 Oikopleura albicans | reverse complement strand
CTCGAGCGGACTGAGCAGTTTCTGGAGCGCTGGATTCGGGATAATGATCAAACTCAAATTTCTGAAGCCGCTGCTGAAGTTCTATTCGCCATTTCTATTCAGGTTAGATTAACTTCACCAATTCCACACAAATTAGCCAACTAATATATGCTATAAGGTCAGCCATTTTGACCGCCATAAGGTCAAGCCAGTTTTTTCAACTTAAGTCATGTCATTAATTATTTTCGGCGAAGAGCCAACCATATTTTTCTATAAAATCATGTCTTTTTGCATTCTTTTTGCGCCAATTAAATTTTAAATTTTAGCGCGGTACACTTCGTCATATTCTCTCATTCATTTCGTTAATTCTGGATTCAAAAGTATCAATTAGTGGTGTTTCTCTTTCTACTGTTCTGAATATGATTCAAACTGCGCCCGGATTGGCTGGTGCCCTAAAACCGGAGCAAATGGCCCATCTCGAAAATCAGCTCACATCCGCCGTCAACAATCAACAGCGTGTCGCGCCCGATAAAACCGCGAAAATTTTGTTGACCGCCATTCGGTCCAGCTCGGCGCGCGACCAAACCTCAAAAAAGGGATATGGTTGAACCATAACAAAAAACTATAAACAATACCACTATTTTAAATCGTGTCATGTTTTGATTTTAGGGCTTTTTTGGTGCGCTAAGGTCTTACGATCATAATTTATTCAGTTTTTTTCCGATGGTTATAAGGTCTTATGGTCTTTTGGAAATGAATTTAAGATCTAACTTAGATCATCTAAGGGCCTTTGGTAATGCATTTGATGTCATATGGTCTTTTTGTCTTCTGACCTTATAACCAATGCCCGATAAAAACAATGTGCTTTCACATCCCAAAAACGGATACAAAAATGGTTATAAGGCCAACCATTTTGAGCGGTATAAGACAAGTCAGTTTTTTTTCAACTTAAATCATGTATTTTTTGGCTTTTTGTTCTGCGAAGACCCCCCTATTTTTGGATACCGACCTTATAACCACTAATAATACAATGTGTTGTCACATCCCCAAAAGGGACCCGAATCAACGGATGAGGTTTATTGCTGGGGTTCTAACTCGTCTCAACAATTGACTGATGCGGTGACGGATGATAAGGTGCTTTCCCCGCGTCGCGTCAGTTCTTTTGGAAAAGTGTCTTGTATTACGGCGGGACAGTACTGTACATTTGTTATTCAATCTAATGGATCTGTTGTAGCAAATGGAAAAGGTAAATAGATAGATAGATATATTAACCCTCGACACGCCTGGCTTATTGACCAATTTTAAATATGAAATGAATATGAAGTCCGGGAAAAATTTATAAGGTCTGTCATTATGACGGCTATAAGGTCAAGTCATTTTTTGCACCAAAGTAATGTCAGTTTTTTGCTCTAAGGTCAAGTCAGTTTTTCTCGTAATAATCATGTCTTTTTGATTTTTATTGAGGAACAGTCTTCACTGAAGACCCCTTTTAAACTATTTTTTATGGTTATAAGGTAAAGTCAATTTTTAAAGCCATATAAGGTAAAGTCAGTATTTTTGTGCTTCACTTTGTAAGCATCACCCCCTGTAATATATTTTTCTTTTTATTTTGGTCTGGTTTTCAAGCCAAATAAAAATAAAATTAATTATTTTTAGGGTCCTATGGACGCTTAGGTACTGGTATTTCGGCTTCTTCGTCACGACCGGTTTCGGTTAGTTTTTCGGGCGTCGTTCGCAAAATCTTTTCGAGTAAAGGCTCGGATGGGCACTCGTTGGCAATCGGAAAAAATGGGGAAATTTGGTCTTGGGGTGATGGGGATTATGGTAAGCTGGGGCATGGCGATTCAACAACACAAAAACAACCTACGCTTATATCAACCCTTTCGTCACGTGTAGTTGTTAATGCCGATGTAGGGCACAGACACTCTGCAGCTATTATTGATGATGGCTCCATTTTTTTGTGGGGCGAGGAACGGATTTTCAGACACACCGGGTGCGTTGTTATGTTTCAGTGAATTATAATGGCACGAATGGGAAAAAGTGAAACATAACGGCGTAGAGCTTTACATATAAATATATGTATTACGTTGTTTTAGTATATTTGGAATTTTATTGCGCAACTTGTTATGAAATTATTTTTAAAGAAAGGCTCATACTGTATGAGTCATACATATGTTTTTTATAAGAACTGTTTTCCAGTTGAATACTCTAATAAATGTAGGAATGTTTTCAATTCCAGCGTTCCCAAAAAATAAGATTTTTACATGACCAATGACTCATTGGCAATGAGTACCGCTTTCTTTGACAATTTGCCTTTATTGCACTTTTTGACACTTGGGTAGCGGGTTTTTATTCAAAGTAATTTATGTTCTAGTACACCCCCTACGCCCTTATATTTCATCCTGTTATATTTCTGGTTTTTCCGTTCGTCCCGTTCAATTTTTTGAGTATTTTTTTCCGGAATAGATATGTTAAGATATATCTTTAAATGGAAAGCATTACGCCGTTATCTTTCATATTTCTCTTATATTTCACTCCTTTTCAATTTGGTTTTGCAAGATAACGGCGCAGGGGGTCTAATTATTTTGTTAATTAAGATTAATTTTGAATGAAAGCTTTTTTTTGAATGAAAGCTTTTTTTTTTACTTTTTCTATAAAATTAAGAGCGTAACAATTTTTTTTTTGAATGTTTCTGAAAAATCCAAAAGGGTGATTATGGTCGATTGGGTCTCGGCGATGCTTTGCAAAGGTCCACCCCAGTCCAGATTCCGGAAATTAATGACGCTGGCCAAGTTGCGTGCGGGTTCAATCACACGCTGGTTTTATCGCGCGACGGCGGAACCGTCTGGTCATTTGGCGCGGCAGAAAATGGAAAATTGGGACATGGCGACACCCAGCGACAATTTCGACCAAAGGTTATTGAAGCATTACAGGAAATTCGCGTCTGAAATTGACCAAAAAAACTTTATACGTCAGATATAAAATCATGTCTTTTCAGAAGAATTTCTTAAAAGTTTTGTCTTTTTCCGTAACATTTCTATACAAAAATCAATAAAAAAAAAATGATTACAGTCCTTGCTCCTTTTTCGGATGCCCGTTTTTCGGCCAAAATGGGGCCATTCTAATAGACAAATGATCCTTTTTGGGACGATGCTCCTTTTTCGGACGCTATTTTCGAGAACCAAAAACGTCCGAAAAAGGAGTAAGGACTGTATAAACATTTTTCATACGCGGGTCAGGGTATGTCGGTAAGAAAAATTGCCGCTGGTACTCAAGTTTCGGCTTGCATTACCTATGACGGTGTTCTTTATACATGGGGCTTTGGACCGTGTCTGGGGTGCGGGGCAAACGACGAAACCGCTCTCAGTCCCCGAATCGTCACGCCGCTAAACGGCAAGCATATCATCGACATTGCAATTGGTGAAAATCATATTCTGGCGTTGACCAATGAAGGCGCGGTCTACGCCTGGGGTAATAATCAAAATGGCCAGTGTGGCGTGGGCACGTCCATTGCCACTTTTGGCGCACCGCAATTAATTTCGGGCTTAGCCGGCGCCCCAATTAAACAAATTTCAGCCGGGACAACGCATTCGATGGTTTGGTGTTCGGCGCCACCTGATGGCATGGGTTTCAGGAACAGTTGAATTTATTTTTCCTATTTGGAAAGTTTCAAAAACGTATATCATATTATAAGAGCGGGAACTATTTTTACTCTAGCAAAACCATCTGAACCATGTACATAATCTAAAAAGTCAGGTTTTATACATTATTATGATATGTATTACAGTTCTTACTTCCAATACGGACGTTTTTGATTCTAGAAAATAGCGTCCGCGTTGAGGCGAATTGTCCTAAAGTGTCGATTTTTCGTCTTTTCTTGGATATTTTTCACAAAAAGCGTCCGTATTGAGTGCGTCCTTATTGAAAGTGACATTTGTTTATGTCATATTTGTAAATGGTGATTTTTTAAATTAATAACTTCAACCCTGCTTCAGCCAACAAAAACCGTTCACCCTGGATATCAATCCACGAACGTTTTCATCATTACGCGTGCTTTTGGAAAAATATGAACCTAAAAAGGAGCCCATTTCACCATTTACCCAGACGGATCACCAAGATTACGTTTTTCATCAAACACTTCAAATACTCAAAAGTCACCTCACTGTCGCCAAAAATGCCCAGCTCTGTCCGAATGATACCTTGGGTGATGAGGCTGCCCGTTTGCGCTCATTTCTATTCTCAAGCCTCGATAAACCATTTTCAGACGACATCAAAAAAGGCTACGGTTCATTTTACCAATTCCATTTTTTCTCCAAATGGATAAATTAACAAGGGGTATAAGGCAATGGTGATTATATACCTATTTTAAGCACTGCGCTGGTATCTTTTATTTTTAATGCCGAAGTTGCAATATAACGGCAAAGGCCGTGTATTATCCAAAATTAATTCTGGGCTAAAATAAAATTTTCAATTTGTATGTGACATACAGTATGTCCCAAGATGTCTCAGTGCCCTTATGATTTTCGTAACCCAAAGAGAAATATCAGGTTATAAAATGAACCAATAAAAGCGCTCGAATCTTGCGTTACAATTGGTGCCCAATTGCTTATGCCAGATATGGCTGGTCGAACTGTCGTTTTGCTTCATTTATTGCCCAAATCACCAGATGAGCTGCGTGCGATGTCACGTGGAAAACGTACTCAATTGGAAATTATTTTGCGCTCTTTGGAGTCGACGGACGGAATGGCCACCTTGCTCGAAATGGAACATAAAGACGCCGAAAAACCATTGACCAAAGGTGGCTTTTTAGAATACACAGAAAAATGGAATCGATTTTGAATCATGTTTAGAAAAGCTAAGAAAAAAAGTTACAAAACCAAAAGTTGTTACTTTTTTTCATTTTTCACTCCGAGACTACGTGAGGTTTCTAAATATCATACGTTTCTAAATATCGTTGCGACGCGCTAGCGAATAGACATCGTGATTTTTCTAGAATAAGACGGTTTTCGGAGATTACCGGTATAAAACCTTTTTCGGAAAAAAAATGTTTAAAAAATTAAACGCTTTTTGTGGTAGATTTAATGAATTTTCGGTCTGTTTGTGGCATTACAGGTGTAATTTACCAAAAAACTTTCGCGAAAAACCCTCTTTGGATAAAATTTGTGATGAAACCATCGAAAATCCAAGTGGAAACAGTTGTGTTTTGTGTACATTTAAAAAGCCACCTGAGACTTTCTTTCTGGCATGCTTTTCGCGTGGGAAAATTTGGACCAATTACATAGCTTAACCCATGCGCTGCTCAAGCAAGCGATTTTACATTTATCGGCACAAATGGATAAACAGGTAATAGAAACAACTGTATTCTTTAAAATTCCATTATCTCAACGTATCTTATTAACGTAAACTTAATAATTAAAATGTTAAAATAAAGAGACAAAAATAGAACAATAATATTCATGCATTAAAATACGAGCGCGAGGTGGGCGTTATTTTGTTGCCATCATTTTTGTGAAATGGTTTAATTCGCCAAATGACAGGGGGTTAAGAAGTTGTTCATTTAATTCAGAAACTTTATATACAATTTTTTTTCTGACAGATTATATATTTTTCAGCATGTGCAGTTTATATTCCAACTCCGCTTTCGGCACCACTCCACTTGTTACTTTTGAATTAATTTTTTGAAGCTCTTCCAGACTATCGTACAGTTTCACGTTTGGAACTACGGTGCAAAAATTTTGCGTTGATAAACTTGACCTAGGAAATATAATGTTTGGTTAGACCGTCGAAAGAGGCATGTCGTTTCCCTGAGAGTTAAATAAAATTACCTTGCTTCCATTCCCGGAATTCCCATAAATTGTGCTTCTAATCTCGAAAATTGTTTTGTCAGTTCAATCATGGTTTCAGCTGAAACCCCCTGGGTCTCACAGGGCATTGAAAATTCCATCGAAATAAACTCGTCACTTTTCCCGCTTTTCGAGCAGGGTTCGTAATCTTCACTGCTCCGGCCAGTTTGGAAGAAACTCAATGTGCAGTTTTTCTTTGTTAGGCTGTTTGAGACTTCATAAATGAGATTCGTATCGGAAATTTCTCGATCAAGTAGTACGATAATATCACATTGGCCTCCGTCGATATATCTGAAAAAATGTTTTAATCTCTACAAACAATTTTTGAGCAGTTCATAAAATGAACACGGTAGGTTGGTTATAAGGTGCAAAAATTCCAAGTCAGTTTTTAAGGCATTGACCTTATAACCCTCCCCTTGTGATAACTATGTCAATATGTCTCGGACGGCAATTTTTCAGTAACAAACAGGAACCAAACCTTAACGTTTTCAAGACAGATTCGAAGATTGGAACTTGGCATACTACATCAAGATTATTCAATTGATATTCTGCCAGTAAATTTAATCCGCCGCTGAGTCCACCAAGTGTCGGAAATTTTGCCACAATGTATGAGAATGACCAATTAATTTCTAAATCGTTAATATTCAATCTTTAAATAATCTTTAAAATTCAAGTAATTATTATTCACATGACTATATTTCGTTTTTTACTTAAAACTAAATTTTTACGAACAAATTATGGTTTTTGCGTTATAAAATAGTGTTGAGTGTTACTATATATAAATTTTATTCACCCAAAAAGTTCTTACTTGACTTAAGGAGGTGAGTGACCCTCTGTGTACAAATATGTCAGGTCACAAAAGTGATCGTAAAAGATGTTGTAGACTGTGAATTTCAATAAACTTTTTTGAAACATACTAACGAAACTCTCGCGCATCAGCTCATTTGTTTTACCGAAGCAAACCTATCATCATAGGCCGCCCACACAGCCATGAACTTTGCTAAAAATCAAATCGGATATTGGATCTAGTTTTACAATTTTGATGCTATTGAGTTGTTTATTGTTTTAAAAGATTTGTTTTAACAAGGAGTACAAAACTGTTGACTTCGATTTTTGGAAAAATGTCTGATAAAAAAAAATAATCGCGAAAATAAAAAAAAAGCCTCAAAAAATCCAGATTGGCGACCATGAATTTTAATGATAAAAAACAGATATCAAAAATCGGCGTCAAACGTTTTCTCCGTCTTGCTTTAGAGCAACTATTACAAACAAAATTAAATTAATACCACCAAAACTACTCAAAAAATAAAAATACGGTCCGTAGAAATCATCTCCAAAAACGAATATTTTTGTGTAATAAGTGTCCCCTGTGATGGGAGTTGGCAACAATTTTGTGGTCGAAGATGTTTTCGTATNGGTATCATTGTTGGTACCAAACCTGAGTCGAACTTTAATTTTATGTTTTTTTGTATGTTAAATTTTACCAGTTATAATTGCAACGTGATTTGTTTTTGCTTTTTCACCGCAGCAAAATCGAACCTTCATGTCAATGCAAGCACCGGAATTTTTTGAATTCAAACACTGAACACCAAAAGTTGGTGAAATGTCGAGATCAAGTTTATAGTTCGAAATTGGTTCATTTGTTCGTGCAGCCCGGACATCGATGGATGACGGCTCACGGCATGCGATTTCTTCCGGTTTTTCTTGTTTCAGTAGCTTTATCAAGCTTTCTCAAACAGTAATGTTTTACAAGGGCCCATGACTGGTAAAAACTGATTTATGGACCATAAATTATGGTCTAACGGCCAGACCCTGACCCATTAAAAGTTCACCGGGAAAAGTAATGTAAAGGAATTTCTCATCTCATTATTTTTTTCTTGAAATTTCGCAGAAAAGTTTCTTTAGAGATTTTCCAAACAAAAAACATTTCGAGGAGTTTCCCAAAAAAAAACTCTTCGGCGAAATTTCCCTGAAAACCTATTTCGAGGAATTGCACAACCAAAACTTTTTCCGGTAATCAATTTAATGATTAAAAAGAAAAAGGACCGTTATACCGGCTGCAATTACGAGTGTCGAATTTTACAAATATCGAAAATTTGAAAATCTTTTTGGACATTTGAAATATTCAACATTTGTATGTTTCGCTAGTTTGGATAGCCTAGTTGTAGTGTTTCGACGTCACCAACACCAGTCGGCATGTCCCGATTAAGCCATTCAGACCATTGGCCATCACAGGGCATGCTTTTGTACGGGCAGCAAAAACGCACCTCAAAATCTTGACACTTTTTTCGGGGTTGAAATTTATTCCAGCATTGAAATCCATATTTTGGCGACATTTGAACATAATTCCCCGAATATTGATAGGGCTCTTGAGTCGCTACTAGACGTGCTTCGATGGCGCTTGGCTTTTTACAGAGGTCCTCGACGTCTTCTCGCATCAGAATTAGTTGAATTAGTTCATGATCTCCATTTCCAGAAGGGTCATCTCTATCATACCAGCTTTTTATAAGGTTTAAATTGAAGTTTGCTAGTTATGGTAGACTGCCTAAAAGGCCTGTGGGGGGAGGTGGGCATTTTTTAATGACCGCACCGTAGGTGCACCCATTCTATTAGCAATCTCCAGTTTATCCAACAAAAAATATGCCTATTTCGGCCGTTTTTTGGAATGACCTTTACATGTGACCTTACTTTTACTAACGTTTTCACAGTGATACTGGTGTGGGTAACCGAGCTGAACAGAACTCGTCGTATATTGAGTTATGGAACCTGTCAATATAGGTAGCGCGGTCTTTCCAAGAAAACGTTTATCATGGAAAATACACAAATTGTTTTTTCAGGGAAAATTCAAGAATTGGTTTCCCAGGAATAAGTTTTTTCAAGAAAACGTTTATCCGAGAAAACGTTTATCCGGGAAAATCCAAACAAGCGCCTTCATGTTTGTTCTCCTCCTGATTTAATTACTACAGTCCTCGTCCCCGAAACGTCAAGGTTTTTTTTTAAACTTAGTCAATGTACCCGAAACGTTATTGTGGTTTTTTCAGGGAAAACCCATTTGTGGTTTATCCGGCAAAAAGGTTTTCGAGGAAAATGTTTTTCCAGGAAAGGGGTTTATCAAGGAAAACGTTTATCAGGGAATTTCCCTGAAAAACCGTTCCCCGGAAAAACGTTTTCTTAGAAAAACCGCGCTGCCGATGAGTCCCGTTCAGCTCGGTGATAAATTCGTTACCCACACCAGTAACATTAAACAGTGGTAATATTTTAGATGGTTAAACAAGTCCAACGCCAGCTAAATTATTTTCTCTATTTATGTCCTGATAAACCTCTTTGCTTGACCATTGACCATCATTGCAATTTTCTTGTTGAACAAATGGTAAAAGCCAGTCATATCGATTTTTGTTAAACATTCTGGCCTGTACTCCCGAGTTTGGTCGGCTAATATCAAAATCCGATGGGTCAGATAATACTGGGGATATTAAAAATAAAAATTGCAATCTCATTTTCGTCGCTAAATTCGAATATATTTTACTTCCTGGAAATATATTTCGCGTTCCTCGAATTTTATGCCTGAGTACACCTGACTGATTTTAGTTCAAAGAGGTTCTGAGTTTTAGGTTTCAGTAATACGGTTTGCTTTAGCGAAAATGTTTGTTTGTAAAGATTGGCTTATGTAAATGTTTTTGAAATTAATTGAGCAAAAAGCGAGACCGGTAAGAAGGAGTTCGAATGCGGCGTTTACCTTCTTCATGTTTTTTGGCAAACCAACAATTTCCCCCAATGGTGTATTTTTGGAGTTTTTCTAGTTTAATGATTTTTTTTCAGGCCTTATAACCATTCCTCCTCAAGAAGAGGCACTTTTTAACAGTTAATGATTATTTTACTTCTTTTTTTTGAACGTATCTTAACGTTGTCTTAACTCCCAGGGGGATGATCGTGAACAGATGTGTCCACACTACGCGGTCTAGGGTTAAGATGGCCCAACGACGTTTTGTGCAAATGTGCACGTGGCATTATATGCCACATGGGACCCTTTGGGGTTAATTTTTCATTAGGGTCATTATTAGTGAAAAATTAATTTTTTTAGGAGCAACTGTTTTGCGATTTTGCGCTAGAACTTTTTGGTGCAATTGTTCGCGTTCTGGAAAAGTCGCCCGAACACATGGAAAACTGTGCGGAAATAAGTAACTTTGTTTGTGCTGCATTGCTCCAAAATAATCCTAAAATGGCGGTGAATCTTCGGTCCATTTTGAAGACATTACTGATTTTATGGAATTTGAAATTTGACGAGTCGAAAAATTCAATTGAGCCCGAGGGCAACTTGTGCGTTTTGGACACCTGTCGACTCGTTTCCATCCTTTTGGGCACATCAATTAATTCGCAACTGATTTATCATGGAAATGCGAGTATTGCCATAAAATACAACTCACTCGGAATTCTCAACGAATACTCGGAAACCATCAATTTAAGCGATTTGGCGTCAAAGATTTTAGACGAAGATCTAAATGGGTTACGCATTACGTCGCAGCTTGACCCGATTATTCATAGTCTTGCATTTGGCGAAAAAATGTTTGAGGAAGCGGAGGGTCATTGGAATCAACTTTTTTTGACATGGATTTCAAATTCATAAAATAGTTTAGAAAAACGTCCCTTTTCAAAAAAGATGTATTTTTGAACTTTTTTTTAGAAAAAAACAGCCTTTTTTAGTTTTTGCAAAAATCATGTCGTTTTATATTTTGTGAAAAATAAAGACTTTTTTGCGAAAACATCAGTATTCCCTAAATTTTTATCAAAAATTATTAAACACAAATCTACTTTTTATTTTTTTTTTCTTAACACATACTATACATACTATATATGACGTAAAATTGTTTTACCTAAAAATCTCATTAAAAACAAATTATTAAAACCTCTAATTTTTGAACCTTTTGAGAATCAAAATATCCCACAATTATTTTTTTAGCTCGACATCTAGAAAATTTTAATAAAAATGTTTGAAATCTGTAAAAAGTCCGCCGAAGGACGTGATTGGCCGGCGACGGATCCCGATGAAGGAGGCGCGAAAATGAAACGAATGAGCCGCGTCCTCCTGGCTGCCCTGTTGAACCACGGCCGCGGCGAAAGTACGCTTGCTATTCATCGACAGGTATTTCAACAGCGCGCTGCACTACTCAACGAAATAAATATTTATCAAAATGAAACTGAGCGAAAAAATAATAATAATCGCAATCGCGAAAATACAGAAACAAATATGGCGACGGCTGAGTCAGGCCAGTGGGATGGATTGTCCGAATCTACTTCCGTCAGCGCCGGATGGGGTCCTTTTACTGATGCAGTTGAAGAGGAGTTTGTTCAGGCAAGCGACACGGTACAGACTGCTGCCGACGTACCTGAGGCTCAACCGAATGCGAGCCAGGTTGGGTTTTGTTTTTTGTGTTAGATTACCAGAAATGAAAGGTTAAATTAAATTTATTGCAAGGTTAAATTAATTTTATTATAAAATTTTGTGATTTTTTACCCTTTAGTGTCTTTTTGAAAATGGAACAACAAAATTTTTCTTGTATTTTTTTGTATTTTTTTTGTGATTTTTTTTATAATTTTTTACACATTTGTTTTACCAAGTTCTTTTGTTGTCTTTTTAGGAATTACAAAAAAAATCTTCTATGTCTTCTTCATAATTGTTTTATAATTTTTATACATTTTTTTTTATTTGAATATTTTTATATTTGAATAATTTTTATTTGAATTGAAATTTTTTTGTCGATTTTTTGTCAGTTTTTCGGTTATGGAAAAAAGCGGCCGTTATGTACGTGGTGATCACGCAATACGCTTACGAGAATTAAACAAATTTCTCAGAGAATACCGTAAATTAACGGTATGAATGGTATACAAAATAAAACCCTTTTTCTGAACATACATCCGTTTTTCACCCAGCCGATTCGAACCCGTCGGGGCTCGGCAACATCTGTAACCGAGAATGTGGAAACAAAACGGGCCCGTACGATTACGGATGAAGCCGCATTCTATACGCCTCTAATGAAAAAATCGCTCTACCTCCTCTTGTGCATAACTTCAAATAATGAAAAGATAAATATAGTTGAAAGCACGCAATCTGATGAAACTACTTTTGGAATCGCATCCCGAAGGAATTCTTGGATTAGTTCTGTCGGTAGTAATGATGGATTAGCAAAGGTTTCGTTTCAATTTAGTAAGTGCGTACCGTGCTTCACTCATACTGTAGTATCGATTGCTTATATATTATCTACCGGACGCGAGGGATCGGGGTTCGAGCCCCCGTGCGGTTAATTTTTTTCTGAAGCATTATCTAACAAATAGCGTGCCTGTAATTTGTATGACTCTAGAGTTTATCGAAGGCCTTTAAGTAGCAAATTAGGTTTTGCTAAAGCATGATCCACTTATTAAAACATCTCATTACAAACCCCATGAATTTTTTTTTTGACAATTTTTGGCGATTTTCCGACCAAACGAGGTTCTGTAATTTTCAAATGCAAAGAAAACATTTTCAGATTCAATGATGTGACACCATTATGCAAAAGTGACATCACATTAAAGTTATTCGACCATAAAATTTGCCAGCTCACTGGTGCGTAGGCTTAAATGGGAGATCCTCTTGCCAGAAAACTAATTTGTAATTATATCTCTTATGGCATGTTTAGCATACACAATTGTGCACAGAATACTCGGACGTCGCAACGTGTGATAATGAAAAATCTAAATCCCTGTAGTGTTTAAAATGTGGTCCCATAGACAATTTTTCTTAACTTTTGAAGCACGTAATTTTATTTAACTGTCTGTGGTAAGTACGTAACTTACGGTAATACGCAAATTCGGTCACGAAAGGTCCCAAGGAGCAGTGAGCATATTAATATTCGCTCGCCACTGATTGGCTGCCCAACCTAACTGCTTCTTGGCGCCTCTCGTGTTTTGATTAGCGTATCACCAATGTTTAATCAATTACTAACCACAGACAAAGGTCGTCCGGTAAGGGGTTAGCAACACTTTAAATTGAAACGTAATAAAAGGCAAGTACTTCCGATCTGAATCTATTGCCAAATGTGGAACAAATCGCGAAGCGGCGTGGTTCATTAAACTCTATCCGTCTGTCCCGATCAGAGTCCATTATTAATCAGAAACCGCTGGCTTCGGCCCTATCCATTGGGGAGCATATTCGTCAAGAAAAGGCCAAACAGAGTCGGACTGAGACCAAAAAACATTCAAGGACAAATATTGAAACCATGCACTTTGTTCAAATTGTTGAGTTTCTTGAGGATGCTATTTTAGATGTGGGTTTAAGCTCATTTCATTTTTTTAAATTA
>SCLG01000543.1:13543-37280 GCA_004367875.1 Oikopleura albicans | reverse complement strand
CAAATTCGTCATTATTTGTCTCGGAACAATATAACTCGTCTGCACCACACCCAATGATTAATTAAATCTATAATTTAGGTGCTGGTGACCCTTTTCTGGCCCCAGATCCCTCTTGTGTGGCCGAGGCCCTAATTGAAACCATTCGATATTTGCATGGCACCTGTGAAAGTTGGACAAAGGCGATAAATGAGCTACTTCACGAAAGACTCAAATCGGTCGGTTCATGCAGGCGTCCCGGCGACGAAATAGCACTTACACAGGTAAATTCAAGCGATTATTATTGCCGCTTGCGCAGTTATCCGGCAAGTTTTTAACTCAGTCCGTTTAAGCACTAAGCAATTACCAGGCACCGTACGCATTCGTCCGTCAGTTTTTGTTTTAGTCAACGTGTCGGATAACTGCGCAGACGGAGTATTTGACAGCATACTACAGCATGCAAATCACAATGCTTGACATTGGGGACNATAGTGTACTACAAGGGGATGGTTTTAAAGTCCGTTATTTTTTGTAACTAAGATAGTTAAGAACAGAAAAATAACACGACATTCACGAAGAAGTTTTTTCAATTTATTTGTAACCAGTGTACACCTCTTCATATCAGCAAATGGCTCATTTGGGAGAATGTAGACTTTAAATATATTCGCTTAGTATTAGGTACACTGAAGCTAGTGCCTAAATGTGCCATTGTTCCAATTGAACAGGTGCCGATTTCAACATAATAATAGATCAATTAGAAGGCATACAATACAATTTTTCTTAAAGACGACACAATGTCGTACTTAATTGATTTTGAAAACATATTTAACGCATTTTAATATGGGGCAAGTAAGGTAACCAAGATGAGTTTCCTAGAACACTAACTACGCGCATAGGGTCACACCTTTGGCAAGAAAAATGTTAACTTGAGTGTCGAATTGAAAATTGAAAATAAATCAAAAGAGGTTAACATACGGGACGTTACTTTACGCGCATAACGGGTGTCCTTAGTTTCATAAGTTCAGCAAGGATATATCGGCATCGTGATTTAGAGAAAGCCATTTTTAAAGAAAGGCTTATTAAAAAAATTTTTCCGTAGAGTCAGTTTATCACGGAGAAAAAGTTATTCGTAGAAAACTTTTTTCGTTGAATCTCACGAAAAAACTTATCCTTGAAATAAATTCGTTGGTTCATATCATGAGACCCCAAATTTACAAATTGCCCCCGAAAAAGGTTTCTTCGATTACCATTTTATTCGAGAAACCCCGGTACCGAGTTTTTCTTTTTTGGAAAGATCGCCCGAGTTTACGCCCTTTCATTAACAAATTTTTTTATTCAAAAATTATTACATAAGAAATGCATTTTTTCGTTACAGGAGTTTTAAATTTGTTTCGTTTTTGCTTTGGTCGAACGTTGAAGCTTAACATAAGGAATGCCGATCATTTCAGATCGGTTTGTATTTTCAAAAGGCCAAAATTTGATAATCGGCTCCGTTTCCGGATGTTCCGTTTCGGCAAAGTAAAACGCATGACACACAATACTCAAATAAGCACCGATACAGATAAAAATGTGCCAAAAACAGTGCAAATAGGGGAAAGCGGAAACGTACTCGCAAAAGTTACGATCAATGAGCCACGAGCTAAATCCGAGCACAAACCAAATTATTGCCACCATTGATAGTTTACTTGCCGTCTTGTTTTGGGTCTGTTTTGCCTAAAAATGTAGTTTTATCGAATGTTTATATGGCTTTTTGGACATTTTTTTTTCTAACAGAGGTCAATTTAGTTTTTTTCAAAATTAATCATGTACATGTATTCTTTTTTGATAAAATCATGTCTTTTTAAACTTTTTTTTTTTGGGAGGGGGGGACAGCTAACTTTTTCAAATGTTTATATGGTCAAGACAGTTTTTAACAGTGCATTAAGGTCAAGTACGGCAAGGGGTTAGTTATAAGGTCAGCCATTTCGACCGTTATAAGGTCAAGTCAGTTTTTGAGAAGCTTTTAGGAATTTTTTTTTAATCATGCCTTTTTAGCTTTTTGGGTCAAGACCCCTCTGATGGCTATAAGGTCAAGTCAGACTTTAATGCATTTATGGTCAAGTCAGTTTTTGAAACATTGACCTTAAGACCCACCCCCCTCTGAGTTTTTTCGTTAATTCACAAGGGTATGATTCATTTGAAAATAGTGTCAGAAACTGTTTGGTTTTTTGGGGAAAATGCCATAAAATGTACAATTTGGTATTAAAAAAAATGTATGCCATACAATTATAATGTTATTGGTTAGGGTTTAATGATTTACCCTGAAAATGGTGTATGCAACACATGGTATAGCAAATAAGTGAAGCGCGTTGTGGTTAACTTCTGGCTCTATTAAACAAATAATCGTTAAGATGAATGTAAGGATTAACATGAGGATTCGGAAAATATGACGATCTGTTCCATTTGGCAATATTTTAGCTATAATGCGTTAACCATTGTACATTGTTTAGTGTTTTCTGGTTTTAACCGATAAACGTCAGATTAGCGATAGCAGGTCTTCAATTAAAAAGCAATCGTACTTTAACTCTCAGGGGAAGGAGTTTTTGGGAAAATGTGTGTAAATAAACACGCACTTAAAAAATTCACAATAATTCGCAATAATTCAAAAAAAATGGTAAAGCCAAGTTGTAGAGCTCGTCAAACTACGTCGATCTGACTATTCAGAAATTTGGGCCACCAGGGCCCCCTAGAGAGCTGTATGGAATCTCCAACCTACGCAAAAAAACACAGCCAATCGCATTTTCTCGAAAAGTTGAGGGGGTCAGCAATACCCGTTTAGCCCTACGGGGCCTCCATATGCCTTAAATCGACGAAAAAACAAGTTGCGTGTTTATATAAACGCACTTCCCCCTGAGAGTTACGTCTTCTTTATCGCCGTATACAGTACTTACTCTCAATACGGTTGATTTCTTCCAATAATTTCTGGGAGTATGAGAGTTAATTACGTTGGCCACCATCGGTGGTTATAATTTACAGTATGGTATGTCGAATATCTGTATATAATTTTACGTTGCTAGGTCTATAAAATTCAATAAAGATCTAGTAAATTATGATTCACGCTTCCTATTAAAGCCGACGGTATAAATAAACTCCATGAACACATGATAACCCATAAAATCGCAATTTCGTCAACTAGCTGGCCAATAAGGGAAAGCGTACTGTGAAAGTAAACGGAGCCCATACCAACAACCATTAATAACCACCAAACATGGTTAATAGGCATGTCAATAACCTGACTGTAATGACGAAATTTAACCATTAATACAGGCGGTATAATGATGAAAAGTACATTACTATTAAGTGATCAATATTAACTCCTAGGGTGATAACCATGCGACATGGTCCATGCCTTTTAAGCCCTTTGTTGGCACTTTTATGTGTTAGACTGTCGCCTTTAGTCAAAATTACTCAAACATTTTATGGGAGACAAAAAATCGGTTGCTTTCCATTAGCAGAAATTTTCCTCGGAAGGGTTTTCGTTTTCACTGATTTTTATAGTGGAATTTACGCGGAAGCAAACGCACAAAAGGCGCGATATCCAAATTTTTTTAGTCGAAAAAAGTACAATTGAGGGAGACAACCAACTAAAAAATCCAAAATTTAGTTTAACAGACATAAATTCATACCAATTTTTATCTCATTTTGATGAAATAAAACACTGTTTTATACGGGACGGAGGGATAACGAATAAAAACTCTTTGCTGGATACAGTTGGTGACGTAACGAGTTGACACTTTCGTTTCCGATTTTTTCGTCAAAAACTGTCAACTTGTTCTACTTTGTCAACTTGTTAGGTCACTTTTGCCTATTTTTGCCCAAAAAACGCCCAAAAACTGTCAACTTGTGTTGTGTCAACTCGTTACGTCACCAACTGTAACCTCAAATTTCATGAAATTTGGTCATTCTAGCGCGGCGTAAAATTTTAGCTGTTGACTGTAAAATATTATGATCATTTCCTGATTGTATTCCAAAATTCGGCTATAAATGGCAAAACAATATAATTTTGCTCGCACCAGTCGACATCACTGCTAAGATGTTTGAGCTGTTTTGGAACTTCCATCAAAAACTTATCTCTGTTTTCGACGTCAAATGTCACGTCATCGTTTCACAAGAATCTAAAATTAAAAAAGAAAGAATAAAAGTCATAAAAATCAGAATATTGTGTCCAGTTAGAGTCAAGGTTACTGTTTTTTTCTTTTTGTTCAAGTCTCGTGAATGAAAAGTGATTAAATATAACAGACTGCATTGTTGATGAAAAGTCTGTTGAGTTTATAAAAATACGATTTACAGTCGTTACGTTTGATTATAAACGGATAAATGTCTCAGGGAAACACTAGTTTTCATTTTAAATTGTCTAAATAAACATTTAAAATAATTGAAGTTATATCCTTAATTATTTTAAATGCATAGTTAGATCATTTAAAATGACAATATCACGCTCCAAGCCAATTGTTCATTTTTGCATATTTGCTGAGATTTTTGGTTTTAGGGGGTTTATTTAACGACTCTGCATTGAGCCGTTAACGGGCCAAAAACCCGTTAACTGGTCAGTTTTTGAAAAAAAATAGTGGTCGGTTAACGGCGCATCCTGTGTGATTTTCACTCAAAGTCTCGTTTCGACCCAGAATTGGGGAAAAATGCGACCCAAAAATGGACCCAGAATTTTTGACCCAGAATTGGACTTCTAATTTTTTTTGGGAAACAAGAATCCGAGAATGGGACGTTTTTTGAAAAGCGGCCCAGAATTGGAGTACCCCCTCTATAGAAACTTCGACGAAATTGAAGGCAAATTCACATATCATTGTATATTACATTATGTTATAAAACGCCTACGCACTGCGCCTTTCATTTCGTCAATTTACTGATACTTCACAAGTTTTGTCTACCAAAAATCAATTTTATTTCAACAGATAATGCTATATCGAGTTCTCTTATACTTGTGTAAGAATGAAAAAAATAGCAAAGTGTTAACGTCTTTTTTCATTATAAATTCTGATGATGCGGTGAAGCACATTTTTAGTATATTAGGATGTGCGTTTCATTGGATATATGAAGGTCATATAACACACGTCAAATCCGAATTGAGTCAAATCCGAAATTGAGTCGCTGCCAAAAGTGAAAAAGCGGCCTTCATTAACCGTTTTGGCTAATTTTAGGTGTAATTAAGGAAAAATCTAGGAAATCTAATCACTTCAACGTAAAATTATTGTATGTTGTACACAAAAAACCTATATATCATCATATAGACCAACTGAGGTACTAATATTCTTGAATAATCTAGACCCCCCTTCAAATTTATGTCGTCACCCGATTTTAATCCGGTTCACCGGTTTTTTAGACCTATTTTCCGGGAATATTTATCTTTGTGCGTTTAGTACTGCGCTTTTGTTTTGCAGTATTTTCCCGTTTGTTGATTTTGTTTTTGTTTCAGAGCTGTAAGATAACGGCGCATTGGGTGAAGCTAAATTTAAATACAGTCCTTACTCCTTTTTGGGACGATTGCTCCTTTCTGGGACGCTTTGAAAAGGGGGCCATTTTAATAGAGAAAGTATCCTTTTTGTGACGATGCTCCTTTTTCGGACGCTATTTTCGAGAACCGAAAACGACCCAAAAAGGAGTAAGGACTGTACATTCATTTTCGTTTTTTAAAGATGTTTTTCATGTAATAGAGCTCTCTTTCCCTTTAAAATACCTACCAACAACAAAAATTATTTATATAAAAATAATGTTTTCTCTATTTTTTTCGCCAAAAAAACATTCGACCCTGTGCTCGTATAGTGTCAATGGTTGAGTGTTAATCGAAATAATTGGTCTTTTAAGTGTCGTCGCACTTCACTTCGCTTGAAAATTACCATTGCTTTTGTTAGAACATATACTTCACTCTTTTTTTTGTATTTTACATTCGCCTACTTTGTAGAATAAGATGCTTCAATGCGTTAATTTTTAAATAGTGTCGAAATTCCGCTATATATTTTGTGGTAGCCCGGGCGCTGGCATTGTTCAAGGTCAATTTTGCGAAGTTTATGCCTTGGGGCCACGTCGGAATATATTACTAGAATATCACTATGAACTTTATATCCCGGCGTTGAAGGTCTAAGATTATTAATATTAAATACTAATTTATTATTATGATTTTTTAATGCATTAAGCGACATGAGATAAAATGGCAAACATGTCGAGTTTTATATTATTCGATCCTAGTCGGACTAGGCTAGTCCAATGATCGCAGATAACCCAATGCCAAATAGAAAACATGAAAATTACAGGGCTTTGGTGGTCATAAGGTCAGCGATTTCTGTCGAGAGGCCAAGTCAGTTTCTTTTAAATCATGTACTTTCAATTTTTTTTTCCAATCGAAAAAGGCCCCTTCAAAAAAAAGCCCCTTAGTTCTATTTTTTTTTCAAAAGATCATGGTTTATGTATAATGATTTTTCAAATTTTATAGACTTCAAAAAACAATTTCATCATTTTTTCATGGAAAATATTATACACCCCCTGCGCTGTTATCTTGCAACTATCGCACGAAAAAAATCTGCAAGATAACGGAGCGAACGGGGACATCTGCAAGATAACAGCGCAGGGCTTAACACATAAAGATAGGGATTCCTGGAAAATTGGCCGAAAAAAATCTGCAAGATAACGGAACCAACGGGAAAATCTGCAAGATAACGGGTGACAAGATAACAGCGCAGGGGGTGTATATTACTTTGACGCATTGAATACTTACGTTTACCTTATAACCACGACTTCTTATACGTAAAAATGAATCATTTTTATACTTCTCGTGGTTTTTAGGTAACATGATTTTTAACTAAATGATATAGTCTATATCTCAGCCGATAAAATAAATTAATAAATAAAAATATTTATTTTTACATTTTATGGTTTCTCTCGTAGTAATCAGCAGTCAAAATCAATATTTGACGATGATCTAAGTTCAACGTTCTTCAGAATTTAAACATTCAAACTCACATGTTTGTGGTTAATAATTTTCAATGGTTTGAAATTCAAACTTTGAATAGCTTCTGTAGGGTGTGAAGCACAATTGAGCATCAAAGTCCTGAGCATCGAATTTTAAATTTAGTTTATCGTATTTTAATTATTACGATTTAGTAGGCATTTAATGCGATTATTAGTACCGTTCCGAAATGTTCGAAAAAAAAATCACACATAAAAGTTACGAGTACTCGCGATTAAAAATATATTTTTTCACGCTTATAATTATTCAGTGTATTTTTCTCTTGTTTATTTCGGTTTCTCTTTGTATTTGACTTTTGTTCACGGTAAAATAAAGATATTTTATGCAAATCGGTGTTTGTCCGTCTTTAAAACAGAATGGAGCACGATTTCAGGCTCAGTTTTCAATCAATATAATTGGTCCATATCAATCAAGTGTTAAAAAATGGACAGAAATCAATATATTTTGCGATTGCGGCGACAAGTAGGGGGGTTAACATCATGTGAATTCGACTGGCATATTGTATATCTTTTAGATTAACACGCATGGTACTTAATTCCCAAATCCTCACATAAAATACATACATGTTTACATGTATAGTTTGGTATTCTGAATACAAATTATATACACCATATGTACCTTTATCTTGTGTACCTTTATCTTAGTTTGAGCATATTTTTCATTATCTTGATTCATTTTGGCGAATGTTTTCCACCTACGTATTTTCCATTATCTTGATATGTACCGTTATCTTGATTCATTTTTCCAAACAAATTCGGCTACGCATTTGTAGTTTTTTGTAGCATTTTTTTCACAAAATTAGAGTCCATGAAAACCCTTTTGAGCTTTATTGAAAAATGATCGAGATGATCAGAAGCAAAGAAGCACATAATGTAGAATCGCACTTAGACTTACACATAAATGAGTTTTTGTAAAATCTTGGTTTTCTACATTAATAACTCGTATTGCGAAATATTTTTGAGTTACGTTAGCCCTATTTCCATTATCTTGTCGTTTTACAAAAAAACACGTATTTCGCACTACTGTCGAGTTACGTAATCCCTATTTTCCATTATCTTGTCGTCGCCTACGCAATTTCAACCATGCGCCTACATAATGTACCGTTATGTTGGTAATATGACCCTATGTTCCGTTATCTTTATTCAATTTTGCCCCAAACTTTCTTAATATTAAGGTAATCTAGTGTATACAGTCCCGGCTTTCAAAGTGCGCACCCTCAAATTGTGCACTTTTTCGGAAAATTTACAAGAAAAAATGGCCAAAAGGCTACTTGCATATATATTATAAAAACGACTTTAGGCTTGATTAATAATTTATGAAAAAGGGGTGCATCATGCGCCGCGCATGGCACATAGCCGTAAAAAAGCGGCCGTAATGGGCGCATAGACGGAATATTTTTTTATCGGTAAAATCTGTCGGAGGTTCCGAATTTCTCAACTCCTTTGAACAATCAAATTCTCAAACTTCTTTTCAGGATTTGAAACGTATTTCGCTCGCTGATCTCTTTTCTGTAAACGTTATCAAACTATTTTTTACCTGAATATCTCCAAGAAATATTTCTCTCAGTGATTAAAAAAAAATATAAAATATGTCGTAACAGCAGTTTTGTGATGTTTTTGAGGTGGTTTATTATGCCCCTTAAAATGTTAGACAAATCATATTTACGCTTTATATATCAGACGGTAGTTTTTTAGGACGATTTAATGTCAGAGTAAAGTTTTATTTTTTATAAAGTATCTCGTGTCATATTCGTTAAAAACGGACGTTGTACGTTGTGCAAAAATTCCGGTTATTTTTCGAATACAAAAAACATCAACAAATTACTACATGGCGCATATTCCAAATGAAAGCGATGCACGTTCGCAGTCCTCCTTTACCCACTTTCATTTGCAATCGACGTTATGAATCATATGTTGTGATAGAGAAAGATTTCTGACTGAAACGTTTACTATAAAATGGATCCCGGACATCCATCTTATTAATTGTTATTATTTTACTGATTTTTTGGCACCGACTATGTTTTAGAAACTCTGATATTAAAAAATCAATGACATTTGATTGGGGCGATTTATTCCTCAAATTATTTACGTGTTCAAGATGGAAAGCCGTATTGGAACGTTTCCAAATCTAGAAACAATTTGATATTTTTGCCAGTTTCCTAATATTTTTTTTTCTTTATTTTTGGTGAAAATTTGTTTCTAAGAGGCTATTTAACNTCGAGCTGAATTTCGAATTAACTTGAGATTTCGTTCCAAAAATGTAATTATCTATCAAGCTTTGTTTTTAGCGTTCATCATGAGGCCAGATTGTTATTTTTAAACTTTATTTTCCGTAAAAATTGAAGTCGGTTCGTCCTGTTATAAAATATTCCAGTTAGAAATTTAAGGTCAGAAGTTTTAATACAAAACATGACTTGCCCAATTATCTTGCCCAAATATAATATTTCGTCATTTTTTCGTAATATTTTATCATATTTTTGCCTACCCAGTTAACTTACAGAATCCTAATATTTCGTCATTTTTACGCTTACGCCCTTATCTTACCATTTTTCGAAAATACTTTCGCAATATAACGCAACAAAAAACTTTCGCAAGTGGTTATGAAGTAGACCTTGTAGGTTGCGGAGCCGAACCCATGAAAGGTTATGGGGGTGAAACTTCACGGCGCCAGGAGTGTACAGCAATTTTTCACATTTGAAATTACACGACAATAACCCAAAAAACAAGAATTGAAATACAAACATGTTTGTGAAAAATGGGTTTATGTGCATGCGTTTCAACTGTCGTTGCAAAAAACGATTCAAAAATAATTTTCTTTTTAGCTCTGGCCTGCTTTACTTGTCATTGCTGGTTGCGATGAGGGATTTCGTGTTGGTTCTCGATGTCAATCAGAAAGTACCGAAAAAACGGGGCTTATTTTGGGTCTGGCCAATCGTGCCAGTGAGCAACTGCGTATTCGATGGGACAATGGAGAAACGGAATCGGATTCAAGCCGCTCTCCCGACTCCAATCTAAAACATCTCAAAACTATTGAGGCGCAGCACTTTGACCTGACTAAATTCGGCCCGGTGGATAGTGACGTCATTGCCGAAATGGCGAAAATGATTGATCTTGATCCCGTAAACGCAAAATCGGCAGCTGAAGCAAGCTCGCTCATGTCGAATCGTATTGCGTCGAGTCCGCTCAATTCCCCACGATTAACCCCAAAGACATCGTCGCAAACGGTTGACAGTTAAGGGGTTCCAAATTTTATCTTTGCCTGAATATGTTCTAGACAAAAATGAAAAAAAAACTCAAAGACTATCATAAATAGAAGATAGAGGGGCCCACGTAAGGGTCACGTATGCGCGGGAATCGCGAAAAAATATTAATTAACGTTTAAACATTTAACCAAGAAAAATCAGCAGGCCCCACCTGGCGTTTCGAGCATAAAAATGAGCTGGCCTCTCGATCGCCTCTCGATATCCAAAATTAAAATACGCTCGCCTCGGCTGGACCCAAAAAGTAAAAATGAGACGGCCTCATCTAAACCAAATTCTCTGTGTGCCAAGTAAAGGCCGGTTTCCAGTTTTTACTTTCCCATTCTTTACAACATTTCTGTATCTCGATTAGGGTCCTTTTTTCGATACAACGATTTTCATCCTATTCTGAACCCTTGACAGTAATGTGACGGCTACGGCGTCAGAAAAGCCGATTGCACGAATGTTTGCCGGCCATATGGTTCAAGCAGCATGTATGCGCGTTATAATGTTGCTGTTTTCATGCAGTAATATTTCGGAGATTACGGATACAAATTCATACCGCGAGATTCTTTCTTGTTTGATACAACAAGCCTCACGTCCAAGCAGTCTGGAAGTTGGAGTGCCATTGAATGATCTGGTACGGGCTTCAAATGTAATGCTTGCATCGGCAATGGGACAGGCAACACCATGGGATGCACAGTCGTCACTTTTTGATGAGACGGAACTTTTAAATACGTCCGACGAAGAACTCGATGACGACGATGACGATGATATGGATACAGATTCAGATGATGAGGAAACTGAAGAAGATCAAATACAAGCTCAGACGAACCCCCAACCCGACAATACGCCCCCAATGCAAACGCGCAATGCACAAGGGATAGCTGCCATTGAAACGGTCTTGATGGAACATCAGCGACGAGTCCGTGAATCCGGCACGACTACTGGTACCCCCACTCAGGGCTCCAGCTCGGATACCGGTGGCAGCGGCCAGGCTTCGCGACGACATAGGTGGTTATTTTACATAAACAATTGTTTTGCTCTAACAAAAAACATGTAAAAAGGAGCTGTATGTCAAATCATAATACAAGTAAAATTGAAATACATGTATAATCGGAGTTTATGTAAACCGCACCTTTTGGGACTTCAGTTTTAGGGTTAACAAAAAAATAAAAAAACGTCTCTAGTAAAAATACATAGGGGTGAATTTGGTTTAAATTCCGATTCGTATAACGTATACTTATAACAAACTGAGCGATTTTTGACATGTTTGGTGCAGTTTGACCCGGAGAGTACATAATTGATATAAAATTATTTAAGAAGACGAACCTTTTGCCGCTAAAGAGCATTTCTCGAGGCCTTTCAAGATAAAAATGCTCTCTATCGCCAAAATATCTCCCTTCCGGGTCGAATTTTATTTTCGTGTGGATAAAACTGGTATATTTTTCGCGTTAATTGTAGTTGGTAATTCGATAAAAAATAACCACCCTAGTATTTTACGTCCCTCAACTTTGATGACCACAACTCAAGCCGCAGCACCGCCTCCGCCAGCCCCGACGCCGATGACTCAATTGGTCGAAATGGGCTTTAGTTTGGCGCATGTTCAGCGCGGAATGCGAAGTTTAAACATTAACACATCCCAGCAAAATCAAAATGCTAGCCAAGTCTCAACGCAAATCGCCATGTTGGCTTCCTGGCTCATTGAAAATCCGCAGGAGCCCGGAGAGCAGCCTAACGCGACACCCCCAACGGACTCACACGAAGACCTCGAGACGGAAAATCCTATATTGAGCGCAGACGAAGCGCGTCCGCTTTTTGATTTTGATGGTATTATTGATCAAGCGGCTGGCTATGATGTTATCGACCAGTCGTCAAGATTAGGGTTTTAAAATCATTAACAACTGTATAATCTAGGACGCAGTCCACGATAATTATGAATTAACGATATGCGCGTTATTGGTCGAAAACACTCTGGATAATCAGGAGTTGGCGTTACCTTTATTCATAATTATCACGAAGCGCGTTGTATATGCAACCCTTTACTGTGTAAAGAACCACCTGTTTGCATGATTTTCAAAAAATTATATAAAAATCAGCATTTTGGCCCATTACGAATCAATCTGAAATTGATTTTAGTGCCGAGTCATGTCCTTAGTGCCGGGAAGTGTTGCAAAAATGCTACAATTTTGCGTTAGCGTTAGGCACGCGGACGTAACAAAATCTATATATTAAAAAACCTGTAACAGTGACAATCTCATAATTGACGGCAATGAGAGTTCAACCGTCCTCAACTCTTGGCCGACAAATATCGTCAATGCGTTAACCTCCGAGTATACCCCCACTATTGTCGAAGTCGATGACGAAAACCCCCGCCTCCGTGATTTGTATAATATTTTCAAGGAAGGCGCAATGAACGTGGGCGACTGTCAAGATTTGGCCAGTGGCCTGCCCTCGCCACCACGGAAACTGCTCGAAATTGCCGCCAAAATCGGCCTATCCGATAATGAAATTCCGGCGGTGGTTAAGTTTACGCGGCCCGATCCGCTCGGCGCCGAAAACATCTTATTACAGGACAGGGGTTGAAAAAACGTGTGATTTTGGCGAAACTCGATAACTGAATAATAAAATGAATTTGAAGTCTTAAAGCTTCACCAAAATTAAATTGGTTTTGAAATAAAATAAATTGAAAGGATATCAAAAAAAAAAAAATAGTAAAGCTAATATTTTTGTACAACTTTCCAATCTTCCAATATCAATATCACACCAACTGGCCAAAAATCCACTCAGACTTACAACGGGCCAACAATTACAAGTGTGATTTCAATTTCAATCCCTACTGTAGGATATTTTGGATGAGCGCATTAATTCGGATCAAGGTGATTCGGTGGAAAGCACGCGCAAATATCGACTCTCGCAACAAATCGGAAAGACGGCAATGACATGGTTAGAAAAATGTCAAGTTATGAATTCGATTACCTCGGCCACAAAGGTCCTTACAGCGCGTAACACGGTCTTACGAACACTCGCCTTGGCAACCGTCCAGGTAAATATTTTTTATCATAATTACGTTAAATTAAAACAGTAAACTCACCTAATCCTGGGTGTGCTTATTAAGGGTCGTTTTTTCAAAAACCGACTCTTAATACGCACCCCCTGTATACCGTGTGGAACATTATGCGATTGTTGTGATGACGTCAAAATTGCAGTAAACCTTGATACTACCCTAGGGGTGTAGTTATAAGGCTATTAGCCTTATTCGGAAGGGTCCCTTAGATGTCGCGGTATCACAATTTTTCCATTTGGAACAAATTTTTGGCAAAAATTAAGGCACATGTGAAATATTATAAAATGGTGCTCATGTTTTAATCTTGTTAAGTTGTGAATTACACCACATCACCCTTTATCTTAACAGTGTTAACTTAACACCATCAAACTTCCAAAAACTCATAAGCTATGGGCCATAACATAAATTATGGGGTTATCCATTAGTGGTGGGGCGTTGGGTAAAATAATTAGAAATCGAAGTTAATCAAATCCAAAAAAGTGTTAACATAACGGAATTTTGTTAGCATAACGGGTGGTAACATAACGTGTAATGTGGTGTATACACCACTGTGCTCCAGTGAGTTCAAGGTTAAAATTATGCTAACCACCTTCTTTTTGCTTACCAGGACTTGTTCGATAAAACTAGTCATTATTGAATAAGAAGTGACGGTTAATTCATAATTTACAAGGATAATGAGTGTGAACAAATGTCGATAAATTGAATTTGATATTTTGTTCTGTCAAATTCAAAATGACGGCTGATAGCTATTTGACCTCTCTGAAACTCATTATTTTTTCTTCTTGCGGGGTCAGCAGAATTAGCGCTAAGACAGAATAATACAGACATAATATACTGCTGTATTTGATTTAGCCACACCAATTTCGCGTTAGAATTTACGACCACAAATTCCAAATTTGTGTAGGAGCGGTGGTTATAAGGTCTGGTATTTTGTCTGGTATAAGGTCTTATTGAATTATGGACGCTAAAGTGATACGGTTCTAAAAACGCTCATTCGGCTCGACTATTATTTTTTTTCAATTTAAAAAAAAACCCGCTTTCCGGAAGTTTTTTACTAAAAAAAAATCGTTTTTTTAGTTTTACGCTTTTGATAACATATTAAAGCTAAAATATTAAAAAAAAGCGGGGCTGAGGGTTATGTACCGACTCGTTAACAAAAATGCATATCTTTGTAAATTGCAACACTTAACCAGTTATGTTAACATTAGTTATGTTAACAAAATTCCATTATGTCAATATTTTTTAAGGTCTTATGACTTCCGGTTTTCGCCTCCCCTGCCCAGTTATGTTAACAAAATTCAATTATGTTAACATTAGTTTCGTGCACACTAAAATAAAAACAACAATATTTTTATTGAATCATGTGTCAAGTGCTTTGTTTTAGCCGTTCGAAAATGTGGCTGGAGTATTGGAATCCCTTGGTTTGAATGATGTTACCCTTCTCGTCAAGTTGTTATTTCTTTCCGCTGCCAGCAAAGTGTGGCTTCCAAAGCAATCGGAGTCAACTATTCTTCTTGACCAGGTATGTACTTTCAAATCACAATTTGTGAGGCTTCTTTGCGACAATAACGTCTTCTGAGTATTTAAGTGTCCCCCTTACTTAAGTGTCCCATAATATGAGACCCCTGTACTTCAATTATTATAACATATTATTTTCGTACCGCTCGCAACATGTTATATATTTGTATATCGTGCTTAAATTGTAATGATTTTGAAAGTTAAAAACGTTTTTTCTCAATTTTATTATTTCGACATTTTTATCGACATTTTTATCGACATTTTTATCGACATTTTTATCGACATTTTTATCGACATTTAAATCGACATTTTCTTTGTGACTTCACCCTCTTATAACCAACTAAAGTTCAAACTATTCCGTCATATGGGAATATAATTTTTTGCGGTGACGCGTTATAACGAGACTGTAAAAACAAATTAGGTTCAACGTTTTTTTGTGTTATATTATTAATTCGATGTTCGAATTTTATGGCGCAGAAAAGGTCGCAGTTCCCATAAAATAAAATGAAAAATTCTCGCCCGAAAAAAAAGACAAATTAAATGTGAATTAGACAAGACGCTTATTTACATTGACTGTCGCTTCGAAGTCCACGTGGAATTGACTTTGAGCAACGAAAAAAAAAATGAAATGAAATGAAAAAAGCTTATTAATATTGACCTTGGCAGTGAAAGCTTACAAATTGTGTCTAGGATACAGAAAAATATGCAAACCCTTTTCATGCGATGAAAATCTACAGTTCGTATTTTGTTGTTGTTAACTCTCAGGGGGAAGGAGTTTTTGGGAAAATGTGTGTAAATAAACACGCACTTAAAAATTCACAATAATTCGCAATAATTCAAAAAAACTGATAAAGCCAAGTTGTAGAACTCGTCAAACTATTCAGAAATTGATTTGGGCCACCAGGGACCTCTAGACTCTAGAGTCTAGAGAGCTGTTTGAAATCTCCAACCTACGCAAAAAAACACCGTCAATAGAATTTTCTCGAAAAGTTGAGGGGGGGTCGGCAATACCCGTTTTGCCCTACGGGGCCTGGCCTCCATATGCCTTAAATCGACTAAAAAACAAGTTGTGTGTCTATATACACGCACTTCCCCCTGGGAGTTAAATTACAGAATTTGTACAATTTACATAAGGCGCGCCGTTATGTTTCAACTCGTCAGCCATTCAAACTTCCTAATATTTCATGAAAAATATACTATTGATGTACACTAATTATTTCGTGCACTTTTTTATGTTATCAAACTATTAAAAAGTGATAACTAAACTAGAATAGTATAGTGTGGGTAGGTAAGCTGGAAAACTCCTCCAAGAAAAAGTGAATGCCCGTTATCTTTCATTTTTTTCTCGGGGACGTATTCCAGCTTATCTGCCTTCACACTTTGCTACTCTAGTTTAGTTGTCCTTCTTTGAAAGTNGATTTTTGGAAAAAAAAGTGTTAAAAATTAAAGGTTAAAATTTTAGGTTAAAGTAACATTTTCCCTGTTACCAATAGCAACTGGGTCTTTTATAACTTTTACCTGTAATATGTGAAATGATTCATATAATATGAAGTATACGTATTGATTATAATCGCAGTACTATATGCTTCACCAGTTTTAGGAACAATGTTATATTGGCCGGTTACAAACTTTTTGTGTTTCCTTTTTAATTTTTGACCAAACAAAGAACACGATTTTTATGGTTTATAGCCAATAATTTTCAGCTATTTTCAGGCCAATTTTCGACGGGTGTTTAAGCTTTTTTTCATTTCGTTGGTCTTAAATATTCATAAGTCGAAAATATGTATGGGAAAACGGCCAAGTTGGTTTCATACTTATAATAACATCAAATGAGTGGCTATTAGGTCAGCCATTTAGACAACTGTAAGATCAAATCAATAATTCGTGGAGTAAATTAATGTTGAGTCACGGGTTTGGCACAATTCGAGTTTTCCAGAAAACTACTATGACTAGGGGGTAGACCGGGAAATGGGTCTGAATGAAAGGAACAAGATGAGAATTTTATAATCCGTGTACCCGATAATTCGAACACTGGGAATTTTTTTGAACTATCCAAACATTTCTACTTGGCCACATACCGGCGCTAGAGAGCAATTTAGAATTTCCGATGCCTTAACATTGTATCTTGAATATCTAGAGAACGAATTGAGGTAATGAATTATTTTTTCCTGGAAACTGAAGAAAAATGTTTTATCTAAGTTTTATAATTTAAGTTGAAAAATTTTTGACCAATTTTTACCGTAAAATTATCGGTGTTTTCTGAAAATATCGTTAAAATACCGGTTTCTCGGTATTTGAAAACATCCTAAAACAAAGAAAGAGAAACCACAAAACTGAAGTCACAAAAATTCCCGGTCTACCCCCTAACTATGACTTTGGAACTTTTTCTAAATACAGTCCCTCACCCAAATAGGTAACACCCAAATAGGTAACAAATGACGTAATTACCCAAATAGGTAACAACTTTTTTTTCAAAGTTAAACTACCCAAATAGGTAACAATTTTTTTAGGTCAAGATTTTTTCATGAGAAAAAATAAATATTTTTTACTCAAGACCAACACAAAAATGTGTTTCCCGTTCTCGATACATACAAGGTACTATTATGTACATACAACATCAAAAAAGCCATTTTTAGGCTTAGAAAAGCCAATGACCCAAATAGGTAACAAGTACCTAAATAGGTAACAAATACCCAAATAGGTAACAAAATTTTCAGAACGATGTTGTTACCTATTTGGGTGAGGGACTGTATACCCGTAATACGATTTTTATAATGAAAATGTGGCACATTGCTTCCCATAGGACTATACAGAATCTGTACAGATGATTATACCGGGACCGCAATAGATACCGCACTATTAGTAGGTGTTTGAATTACTAAGTGTTTTGCTCTAATCATTGAGCATTACTAATACCACTTCTAATGCTGCATTAGTCATCAATTTAAGTGTCTTTTTATACTGTATTTACTTTCGATGTTGGATACCGTGATTATTATTTCACTCTTTTATTTGTGTTTTTATCGCGATTATTAATAACCGCCGATTACTATAGTAAAATACTAAAATGAAATACAGTGAAACAATTTAAATGATGGCTAATAGTTAATAAATAGATATTGGTTATAAGGTCAGACGTTTCGCTTCATATTATAAAGTTGTGACCCCTAAATGGTCAAGTCAGTTTTTTTTGTCAATAAAATGCATGCCTTTTTGGGGAGACCGGGTCAAAAAAGGGAGTGGGGTACTTTCGCGACCATTTGTGGTCGCGAAAAAAACCTGTTTATGAGCAGTGATCGAAAAAACGTGTGATCTTAGGAAAAATCCACTCAACTCACAAAATCACAGAAATCACAAAATTACAAGCTTTCAATCACAATCACGCGAAAATCACGCTGTGATTGGTAAAAACCGACTAAAATCACAAAAAATGTGATTTTGAAGTGATCAGGGAATTTCCCATCACAATCACGCAAAAATCACGCGCAAATCACAAAATCACAAAAATCATGATTCGTTTTTTTCGATCCCTGTTTATGAGTACTTTCGCGACCACACCATTTGTCGCGAATCGTTGTTCAAAATATGGTTTCACGACCACATGGTCGCGAATCGTTGTTCAAAGTATGGTTTCGCGACCAAATGGTGTGGTCGCGAAAGTACTCATAAACGGGTATTTTTCGCGACCACAAATGGTCGCGAAAGTACCCTTCACCCAAAAAGACCCCCTCCCCCATTCATTTTGGATGGCTTTAACTTTAAAGGCCCGTTAAAAAACTGTATATAAGGTCCAGTTAGTTTTTCTTACTACCTGTAGTAAAACACCTAATAACAATGCGGCATCTATTGTAGGAGGTCCTGTACTCTACTGTAGTTTTTGCTGTTTTATGATGACCAATCCCACGTCATGAATAGTAATAAAGCAAACAAAGGATGCGCAGACGTCGACTATAAGGCTAACGCCACGTTATTGTTTTTTCCCGATTGTGCCACGGTGCACCGAGAGGCCTCGTCACCGTGCTAAATATGCCACGTTTACCTCACATCTTATTGGTTCGAGATCATAATCGTGGCCTTGTCCTCACCCCCTCTCACAATTACTGTATTTACCCAAGTTGACTGAGCAAACTTTTTTCTCCTCGTCTTTTTTTATATTTATAGGATACAGATTATTTTAATTATATTTGAATGTGGGAAAAAATGATCACTCGGCCCACGCATTATTGCCGATTTCGCATAAAACAAATATATTCATGTCGGTTACGTAATTTTGATTCGTTTTTTTTATCGAGTTATGTAATGGATTATGTATAACAAGTGATCACTGTAATAAAGATATTTATTACGGCTTACTTTTTCACAGGGTTTTGGATGGAAAGTTGAACGTAATAATCGCTACTAATAAAATGTTAGATTAACTCGTTGCCGGGAAATTGCCCATAAAATGGCCCGAATTTTCTCAAATGGGATATATAGTCCTTAACCATTTATCAGACGTTTTCGGTTCTCGAAAATAGCGTCCTATAAATGAGCATTTTCACAAAAGAGATCATTTTTTATTAGAATGACCCCATTTTGGCCAAAAAGCGTCCGATAAATGAGTAAGCCTCCGATAAATGGTTAAGGACTGTACCTAAATGAGTGGATTTTTTCTCACATGAGACTTCATATTTGAAAGTTTGTGCTAATGCGACATTAAACTTTAAGCCTATAACGACCACGGTTAATTTCCGTTCCTATAAGTTAAGTCATATTTACCATACATATAAAGTATTCCAAAAGTGACCTACTCAACAAAGGGTCGGAGAGTTTCAGAGCGTGGTCCGATTTTATGGATTTTGAATGCTTTGAACAATTTTATTAGACTTCAATTTTTATGGCTTTGTCATTTTTAGGTGCCAATTTCACAGGCAATAAATTACATTTCCTGCATTGTCAAAATTTTAACCATTACAATTATTTTTTAGACGACTGAACATAGCCTTCCGGATACTCCTGGATACATTTCCATTACACATTTGAGGGTAGCAATCGAAGCTCTGGTTCAAGATGAATCAAATGCGGAAAAAGTCGTCGACATATGCGTCAAGGTAAGTCGCCTGCGGGTTAAACAAAATAAGAAACAATGATTTTTGCTTTTTACAAATGATTTATTTACAAAAACAAAAAAATACAAAAGAACCAAAGATAAACTTGAAATTTGAGCGAAGTTTTTCAGACTTTTCAAATGAGTTCAACTTTTTTTTGGTTTATTGCACGCACCCAAAAACTTTTCAGAAAAAAATGTTTTCCGAAAAAGTAATTCGGCCAATTTTTTTCTACAAAGTTTTTTAAACCTTTTTTTTTGTTAATGACATGTATTGCTACTTTACCCTAAAAGCGGTAAAAAATTACCCGTTTTTTGGCCTTGCAGAAATTTTTTTTCGACTTTTTTTCTTTTGATCCTTGTTGAATATAGATCCAAGTTGGACAAAAGTTTTTTTCAATAAAAAGTGAAAATTTCGCCAAGTATTGCACACAGATTTTTTTTAATTTGTTCACAATTGCGGTCTAGGACCCTGAGTGAAGAAACAAATAAATTTTAAGGGACAAATTTTTTGACCAAAAAAAATCCCCGCCTTACGGTTTGGACCCATTAGTAAAAAACGACTACATGAGATATGTGACAAAAATTTGATTTTTGAAATCTCAAATGCAGTACAGAATTTTTTTTCTCAAAAATTTGTTCCATAAATTGTATTTAAATTTTCGCCCTTTACCCAAAAAATGGATAAATGGCGAAAATTTAACGTGAGAATGAGGATTGAAACATTTTGCAGAATTGAAAGATAGTCGCAGTTTTGAAGATCGTGAGGACCTTAAAAAAGAGTTGATGCAACTCTATGGGAAAACCATGGCCTTATAACCGACACTTAACCCTTGGAGGACGTCATGAAATAAATAAAAAACTATATCCAAAAATTTTCTAATCTTCCACGAGTAATCGCCAAAAAGTTTCCCAGGAGTTACTTCAAGTTATTGCACCGTACCCGGTAATGTTTAAAGTTGAAAAAAAGAGGTGATGGCTCAGTCCAATCCAAGTCAAGTTTCCGATTTTTTTTTCTAATTTTTGTACTATTTTTTTTCGAAAACCCAAAAAGGATAGATAGGAAGAGTATTGCACAGTTCCCATGATAAACAAAAAAATATTTGTGTACAGTTTTGTGGCGCACAGCGCACCCTCATATTGCACTTGACCCATATTTGCCCTCGGGGCAAAATCGTCGTGTTACTTCTCTAGTCGAAATCCATTTTATCGTGTTTTTTTTTTTCGTTAACCGTCAGGGGGAGACCGATAAATATATTGCACAACCCACGAAAATAAAGTTCATTTTTTAACCCTGACGGTCCTGTTTTTCTTTGTTTGTTTGTTCCTCTCCATCAAAAATATAATTTTTTTTTTCATGTTTTTTTTTGTGTTTGCTTTTTGGTTATCTCGTAATTGCTGGTTTTTGGTCTTCATCCATTTTCGTGGGTAAAAAATCGGTCTCTGAAGTTTTGGTCCGTTCTGGGTTGTGTTAAATAGTGAGCGAGTGCGGCGACCTCTGAGCAATGGAGCGGCTCAAAGACGCTTGGGCGCCCCGCTTTTTTTTTTGCTCTCACTCTTCAGCTCTCCTAGCTTGATAGGGTCCTCCTTCGCCATTCTCCACGTGGCATTTTTTTACCGATTATTGATATTACTGGGCTGGTTTCCCTCATGTTTACGTTCAACACACTTTTTAAAATGATACACACCTTACTCTCAATATGGACGATTTCTTCCAATACGGACGCTTTTCGCGAAAAAATCTGCGCAAAAGAGTCGAAAAATGGACATTTTATGACAGTTCACCCCAATACAGACGCTATTAACGAGAAGCGTTCGTATTGGAAGTAAGGACTGTATTTTTAAGTAAAGGGCCTGTTTTTCGACCGAAACTCTCATTTTCCACATTAAAATGTCAATCATTGGGCGGCAATTACTCTACCCTATTACGAATTTATTCAATTTCCGTAGGCTTGGGTAAACTTTATTTTCACGGATTTTCATAAATTGGGTAAACTAGGGTAAACATTGTTTTGTAACTTTGGGATATTAAAACTTTTTTCCCAAAGGAATATTTATCCCCTAGGAAAATTCTCCTAAAGGAAAATATCCGGGCTTTTCTGTGAAAAATCTATGACCATTATAATTTTTGTGTTTAATTTTTTTTTTTCAAGCTGTTATGAACATTGTTTTTTAAGTTTTTTTTTAAATATTTCTAGTCGTAACTTTGTAAGCTATACGTTATGATTGAATTTTTTTCTTTAGACGTTCTGAAAGTGCTTTTAAAGTGTCAACACATAACAAAATGTTCCTAGTTTTAGAAAGGTTGCCAATTGCTTGTTTATTTACTTAAGTTTATTAAGACCACAAACAGCAAAAGACAGGTTTTATGCGTTTTTACGTTACACAAATAAATACGCAAAAATGGAATTATCCTAACACAATGCACTTGGTTAGACTACCAGACAGTAATACTAAATTAGCTTATGTAATTTTAAAAGGTTCTTGGAGGTCATAGTGTTCCTTGTTCAATGTTCAAAAGTGATACACACAGTAATAACAGATCAATAAATTATGACTTATTGTCTTGGGGAAACTAAGTAGCCGTGATAATGGGCAGTCAGCATTTTATAGATTAAAATTTTGGATGAAATAATATTTTAGGACAATAGTAAAAATGGACAGTCCCTACCTCAAAATCGTTACGAAATGGCGTCATGACTCAAAATCGTTACGATTTTTGAAAACACAAATCGTTACGATTTTTGAAAACACAAATCGTTACGATTTTTGAAAACACAAATCGTAACGATTTTAAGTTAGGGACTATAGTTGCTTTTTGACGTTTTTTTATTGTAAAAATGTTTATTCGTGCTACAGGGGGGTTGGTTATAAGGTCAGCCATTTGTGCCGTTATAAGGTCAAGTCAGTTTTTTTGACCTTGACCCTATAACCAACCCCCCTGTATGATTTACTAAAATTCATTTAGTGGGTTAACGATTTTTTACTATAAATTTACTTTGAAATATACGCTTCTAATTCCTATATTACCGTAAATAGCCTCTTGGCAATTTCTATCGCATTTTAGAAGACGATAGCTTTGCGTTTTTGCCCTCTTTATTTATTTATTATTTTTAAAATGTCAAAAGCCACAAGAGCGAAAGCCATAAGATGGTGGCCGTTCAAGAATGAATATTTACAGAACATGCTGACTCAGCATCAATAATATATTACTTGGATTGAGTCTATTCTAAACTGAATGGTTCCACTTTGTTGAATTATATTTTACAATAAATTGGGAATATTAGAAGAGTCTTTTGCCTTGTAAAAGGACAGTTAATTGGGCTGTACCCCTTTTCTTCGCATTTTAACTTATGTTCAAAGTTGACCTCCTTTTCCCGTTTTTTTTTGTGCAAAAAATATGTTTTTGAGAATCCATTTCAATCCATTTTCTTTAAAATCACTACAGTCCTTACTCCTTTTTCGGACGCTTTTTGGCCAAAATGGGGCCATTCTTATAGAAAAATGATCCTTTTTGAGATAATGCTTCTTTTTCGGACGCTATTTTCGAGAACCGAAAACATCCGAAAAGGAGTAAGGACTGTATTAATATTTAGTAGTCTAGGTGGTTATAAGGTCGAGTCAGATTTTTTTGTTAATTAAAGTCAAATCAGCTTCTGTGTTCACAGAAATCGCGTTTTTTACAGAATAAAAAATATTACCATTTCCCAATGGTTATAAGGTAAAGTAATTTTGATCGAGCTGGGCCTTACATATGTTATTTTAAAAGTTAAACTTTAGTGACTGAATTAGACAATATAAAATTAATAGCCATTATTCGAGTATCCAGTGTAG
>SCLG01000543.1:0-13401 GCA_004367875.1 Oikopleura albicans | reverse complement strand
AACTTTAGTGACTGAATTAGACAATATAAAATCAATAACCATTATTCGAGTATCCAGTGTAGTTTTGAATGCTAATTAACTTTTCTATAATCCCATGAAAAAGGTCATTTGTCGAAACGTCAGAAAATCTGATGTGAATTCCCCATTCGGATTATTCGTCGAATCCATATTGATGAAGTGTCACTGAGAATGAAATATGCGTGATTATTTAGCTTTGAACAGAATGTCTTTTATATACCTTTTTATTATATATTTTTGAGTCGACACCATTTTAAAATAGCCATTATACATTATAATATCGGATAGGGCCCATATTCTGCTTGCTAATTGATCGAGGAAATCGAAATTTATATATTTGGGCAGATTAGGGCACAATCACAACTCATTCAAATAAGGGTGCGAGAACGTGACGCGTTTTTGAAAACAAACTTACTAACAAGTGCATTTTGATTTTAAAATTTACATTGATAGTCATAAGGTCAATCATTTGTCCTGATTAGGGATGTTAAGTTGGCTTGTTAAGTTGGGATGTTAAGTTACTTTGGCTAAATTTTTTTTTTCTATCAAATCGGGTTATTATAAATTAAGATCAAAAATGTTGGGAAAAAATTACGGTATTTTATATTATGGGCCTCATATTTCTTGAATGGTTATAAGGTAAAGACAGTATTTAATTTTTTATGCCAATTTTTTTTTGACCTTGACATTTTTGGGAATATATGGTAATAAATTGTATTTTTTTGAAAAATGCGAATGGTAACAAATATATTCAGAAATTTATAGACTAAATATACACCATATGTAGTACATATTATGTAGTTACATATTATGTATCTTTGTTTCGTTTGTCTTCCATTATCTTGCTTCATTTTAGCAAACATTTCTTCATTTTAGCAAAAACTGTACCTGTATCTTGGTTTTTACTGTCTATTTTCGGTTATCTTGGTTAATTTTAGTTCCAAGTTTTCCCAACATAATAGTACATCTAATGTACACAACAAGTTTTCCAAAATATGTATCACATAAGTGCTTATAAGGTTTTTTTAATTAAAGTTTACGATTTAGAAGAAACTAAGTCACCTTATTGATTAAGCGTAGATTAACGGAGATACCGTTTATTGATCAGACGAATGTGTGTGAAATCTAAAATGAATAATCAAAACAAATGGCTTTAAAAGGGGGAAAAGTAGGTCACATACCGGGCCATTAATTTTAGAGCCAGGACATCGTAAATAAAACATCGGTCGGAAAGCATTTCGCAACTTGGATTTTTACGATTTAAAGTCCATTTTTACTGTATAAAGTAGACTGCCCACAAATTTCGAGTATAGAAAAACTAACAACATAAAAAAGAATTGATTTTTGTGAAAATGGCCCATTAGGGGTTAAAATTCGAGGGTCCTGAGTTACAAATAAGAAAAACGAAACCATGAACCCCAAAAAACGAAAATCAAACTTCCAAAAAGCAAAAACACATAGTTGTAATGTTTCAAATAACTCCTGAGCTGTTATATATCGGAAATTTGAAAGATAACGGCGTAGTGCTTAGCATTGAAAGACTCCGGGATTGTCGCCCCCTTATCTTTCATTTTTATGGGTCGTTACGTTATCTTACTACTTTTATCCCGTATATATGTCTTTCTATGTAAAGCACTAAGCCGTTATCTTTTAAATTTCGTGTTTTAATAACGTTCATGAACATTGACCAGTGTTCCAAAGGCGAATTTGGAAAGGAATAGGCCACGTCGTACATAACGATATAAAATCGTGTTTAATACTTAGATAACCCAGTTTTTTCTCGTTTAATTTACTTAGAAGAGCTTTGTTGAACGATGCACACGTTTTACCAAGGCCACGTCGCGTTTTGTGCTTAGTAATCATCATGTCCAGTGTTTACCGCGGAAATATTTACGCTTTCTCATTGCCGCGCTGTACACAAGAAGAAAAAAAGAGTGCCACGTGGCCCAGTCGATATACTACAGTGCTTTATTTTTATTAGGTCCATTGTAGCCTGTGTCATTAGTGTACATTCTGCTGTGAATTCAGTTTTAATAATAACTGATTTTCGAGTATATAAGCCGTATAATAATTTGAATTTTTCAAATACGGTGTTTGAAATACCTGTGAGTAAATACGCAGGGTGCGCCGGTATGTTTCACAAAAAATTCGAAAAAAAATTTCTCAATGAAGTGAAACATAACGGCGCACCCTGTGTACCTATTTTCCCGGTAAGTGGTGTAGTTTATAGGCGATAATGGAGGTTTTTTAATGAAATAATCTCCATTATAAACTAAACCCACTACCGGCAAAAAAAAACACTAATCGCTTAAAGTAACACTATTTAATCATATAGTATTTTAGTACGAATATATTACTAATAATTGAACCTTTAAAACTACTAAGTCCAAAAAAATCCCACGTGGCCCTATCGATATATTACAGTGCTTTATTTTTGTCAGGTCGTTTGTGATATTGGAATATTGTAAATCGTATACACAACACACTGATGTGATTTTTTAAACTTTAATTTAATAGATTGTTCGAGTATAATGTATAATGAGGCACTCGAGTTATGAAATATAATTTATATAGCTCCTAAATAGTTGTAAATTTATCGAAGCAGGATGTGTAATTTACATAATCGAGCAAAGTTCACACTCTTTTCAGTGATTTTATTAGATATACTTTTAAATACACGATATTTTTGAATAAAACTTGTTTTAGAGCTAATTATTTTTGATGAAAAATCTTCATTTTTTACGCTAATCATGTCTTAAAAAAGTTTTAAAATGCAGTTCCGTTCATGAAAGTATTTTACATTGTGGTAAATTTTAATTAACCCCCTGCGTAGTTATCGGGCAGATTGGCCCGATATAGCGCGCTAGTGCTGTTATAGGGCAGGGTTTTTCACTAAAAATCTTTTCACTTTTCCGCCTACGCTCTGTGCTGTTATCGGACACCATACGAGGTTATTGGGCAGTTTTTTTTTTACACGAAACCTCCCGATAACTGCATAGGGCGTGTATTTTTAAATGTCTAAAATTTAAATGAATCTAAAGTGAAAGCTAAAAAAATAAGTTGTTTTAACGACACTATTTGTACATCACTTGGAATTAGGTGGTGAAAATAATTATCATATGATTTTGAAACTTTGAAAAATAAGACTGTTAGTCGTAATAATTATTGACGTCTTATAGAATACGACCAACAGACGGACAGACTTGTATTTCTGGTTTTAAACTTCTCGTGTGTTTTTCAAATATCTGACTACACTTGACCTTCATCTGTTAATCCCTCTAAGTCCAGCACATAAAGGCCACATGACGCTGTTATTACGGGAACAAAATGCCATCTGGTAACTAACAATTTGATTTTTCGTAAATTCAGCGAATTTTTTTTGTTACATTTCAACGGTAATTTGTGTAATTCTAAAAGTTATTTTTGTTAAAACCGTTGTGAGTTGTTTGGTGTGCTGAATTGAAGGTTACTTTGGGAACGATATTTTGTATTATTATATGTTTCACATGGTTTTGTCAATTTTTGTTTTATAAAGTAGTTGTAGGGCAGTTGTAAGGTCACTGTTTTTGTTTTGCGGTCACTGTGCTCGGTTGTATCCAATTATATCTTTTTTTAGGTTGGGTCAATTTTTTCGCGTTGACCTTATAGCCACGAAATGCAGGAGAAAAAATATGAAAAGATACAATTTGAAATGCCTGTTTTCTTTTATAAAAATTATATAAAAAATGTGATCTTAATTGACAAGTTAAATTAGTTGAAGCTGGATTTTTCAAAGAATCTAAAAAACATCAAATACTCAAGTGAGGCCTCCGGAGGTACCGCAAGCATTTTTTGTCCTTTCGTAAAGGATTTAAGTCGTTTTAATAATTCATTTTTTATAACACCTTAGTTTATTTCATCCGTTACTAATTCAGGTATAAAACCCGTAAAATTTTTTGAAGAATCCCTTTTGTCAGATTATGATAGGGGTGAAAAACAATTAATCGTTTCCTTGAATCCAACCGCGTTTGTTAGTTCTTTTATGGCGAGTGTTAAAAAGACTTTTTTTTTGCGGTGAAAAACAAACACTCGAATTAATCAATTACGCCCCGGTTCGTGTCAAAAATAAGAAAATGTTGTCATAATTGTCTCGGCATGTGTTTACACTCCCCTACGAATAATCATGTTTTGACTGCTTTCAATATCGGACATTTTTTTTTGTATTTTCTTTTTACGCGCAACATCAAATGGAAATTATCGAACGGCAAATCATCGTATATTTTTTGATATTTTTCTTTTTCGTGAAAAGGCGTTTTTCTTTGCGATCAATTCGGTGCCTTTGTTTTGTCGATCTATCCCACACAATTAGTTGACGAAAATTGTCGGCTGTGTGTGAAGGGGCGATGTCAAAAAGTGGTTTTCTAAAGTCAATTTTAACGACTATGGATTTTTTTAAACATCGTTAAGAAATTTTGATAGTGTATTCGTGTTGTAGAGAACTAGTTTTTTTCTGTGAAGGAAAGGTGTTATTATTCAAGGCTTCAGTTTAACTCAAGACGCAATGGATACTTAACTTGCAAGGTGAAGTTGGTACGCATTTTACATTATTTCTCAACTTTCCAATTATCTAAAAGTTTCGAAGACACATTCTTGTAATAATGGTACCTAACTAGCTTCAGACTATACACAGGGTACACCTAACCGGCCACCCGTTAACCGGCCATTAAAAATAGTGGCGGGTTAAAGGCGCATCCTGTGTATACGTTATACCGGTTTAGTGCACAATGCACGCCAACTTCGTCCCTGCAAGTTAATATCCACCCGTTCAGCCGTTAAAATGGAGCCTTGGGAAATGAAGTAAAAATTAGCTAGACATTTTAAAGATATCACAAACAGAGGTCTGATAAATTTTTACCCTAATTCCGTTACCCGAGTTTTACCCGACTTTTTGAGCCTGAAAATTATTGTCCAACCCGTTTCAAACCCGCGGGTAAAATTCGGGTTGGAATCCGGGTGCCGACCTCTGATCACAAATTGGTTCTTTGAAAAAATGATAAATTGCCGTAGCTAAATTTGGCCACAAAAATCAAATTAAACCGATGGCGGGTACTAAACCCACTCTTTGACATCACCTCAGTTTCGATGATCATTTTCTGAGGACTATTCGAGTCAGCTATCTTTTACCTCATATCGTATATTATAGCGTTACATTGGAGAGCTATACGATATAAATGATACCGTATAATAAACCGAAGAACCTTCTGGGTGATGCGGATGATTTATACACTTTTACCGATGCGGAATATATTTTAATGAATTACAGTATCGTCATCAATTATTTATGATTAAACAAAGCTAAAATATATGTATAATATATCTGTACAGTGTACATGCGACCACATTCTCATTATAATATAGATAAATGAATAAGCAAGGAATAGCTATTTTCCTTGCTAAAAATAATTCGCGTTTATCGGACCAGAAGCAGAAACTGGGGTACATCTATCAATTACTCCGACTAATACCTCCAAGGTCTATAAGAAGGCTATTTTTACCGGACTTCCGGTCAGCAATATCCGTTTTGCCCTACAGGTCCTCTTTAAGCCTTAAATCGTCGTAAAAACGGCCCTTGCTGACTAAAATGCACCATGTTGCCCCTGGGAGTTAAATAAGCCATTTTAAAACATGTTTAAACGCTGAATAAAGACTGTATCACTTCAGCAACTAATATGGTTTTTATTCAAACAAACAAAAACGGCATAAGAAGACAATAGAAATATTTTGAAAATCCGATTACTTTTTTTTCCGCACAGAAAACTATCGTTATCATAATTATCATTGTTCTTACCTTCTTATGCACATAATCGGAAGTTCGGGCCCAATCGGGCAATTCGTACTCGAAGCCACTCAAACCATAAAACATTATTATTTTTTTAAGTATTTATAAACTTGACAATTATCTGATATTAATCGTTCGATTTCCCACCGTCCGAGAACTAGTGCAATCTGAAATCCGATTAGAGTGATTAAAGTATTCACTTTTGTTAAGCGTTTTCGCTTTTGTAGAATCGATAATGAAGTTGAGATAACAATTAGTTTTGCGATGCCACACCGTCTTAGATATAGCTATATGTGTAGAAACGAAATTAACTCGAAAAGGAAACATTTTATTTTTGTTAGAAAGTACGCACCAACCATAGCGCACAATAACTGTATTATCAAACGGCTATCTTGAACCTAATTTATGAGAGATTCCTAAAGCTCTGATAAACCCACACTTGATTATTTTTTTATCGGACATTTTTTCAAAAATCGGAGAAAACAGTTTTGCACGTCCTGTTGAAGCGAACCTTTTTAACAAAAAACAACTCAATATCATGAAAATTGTAAAACTAGATACGATTTCCGATTTCGTTTTAGGCCAAGTTCAAAGCCTTCTGGGCTAAGGGTTATAGACTGATCAAATCAACTACCTTATCGGCGGACTCTAATTTATCGTATAAAACGCCCGGTTTTAGCACTTTTCTGCCACGTAAAGTTTGTAAACAACAGGTCATACCCGTCCTTAAAACTCCCTCTTATAAAAATGTGCTAAAAACGCAAAAAAAACTCTTTTGAAGGATTATAAATCGCTTTATTTCGATTTAGACATATCAGTCACAAGCGTCGATGTTCATTGACATTTGTATGTGATATATTCAGTCCATATTATGTAGATCAATAAGACTTCCCCGATTCAAATTAAATGATCAATCATTTTATGTTTGTTTTTTGTGAAGAAAAGGGCTCAATACCGACTTTACTTTCATCCTCGGTCAATTTCAAAACGATAATCGATTTCCCCTTTTTTTCTTTCGTCTGTTGACCATTTGAACAAATTGGAACAATTTTGATCTTTTCGGTGAAAATGGACGCCATTTGTTTCGCCCCATCTGTAAATTAATATTGACCGTATGATAAGGTCTGCGAGATGTAATCGTGAATTTTAAATTTTATTTCGGGAAAATAAGAGCACCCGCGGAGATGTCCTCTAATGTGGTGGTCTTTTTGAAAATTATTTTTTCTATTTTGCTAAATACAAGAACATTTGTGTTATTTTTTAACCACCTATCTGTTTGAAGTAGGTAGTGCGTAGGCGGAAAAGCTGACGGTTTATTTAAGCAGGTAGTGCGTAGGCGGAAAAACTGAGTGCTAGTTTAAGCAGGTAGTGCGTAGCCGGAAAAACCGACTGTAAATTTGAGAAGGTAGTGCGTAGGCGGAAAAACTGACTAGTAATTTAAGCAGGTAGTGCGTAGGCGGTGTTTAAGATCAATTTTTTTCTGTTCATATTGACGGTGCCCGACTGAAACTTTATCGATCTTTGAATAAAGATGAACTGGAGTAAAGTTGATGCGTACTTTGATAATACCGTGTATCATTCTACTCACCATCTGCCAATATATTTTTCAATTGATATTGACCGGAGAATGAGTCTTTGATAATATTCTGTTCGGCATTGATCTGTCAAAACAAACACGATTCACTATAAGTAGGTGTCATGATAAGTGGCTAATCGTTGTAATTATATATTTATACGTCGGACGTGTTTGAAGCCGAATCGAACTTGACCGGCTAAATCTTTTGACAGGTTTAATTAAAGTTTTTTTATAATTTGAAAATTAAATTTAAACACGTGCTCAACGACAATGTTTAATTAGATAATTTAAGGTTTTTTGATCTTGTCGGATATTTGCGAAAACAAATAATTTTTTTTCTTTTTGACAATTTGTTGGGAAATTTTCCAAGTTTTGATGAAATATGACGAGTTGTTAGATAATAATCAATTTCGAGGTTTGCCAAAAGTTGTACCAAATTTTCAATAATTTGAAAATGTAAAACTGGTATACACAGGGGGCGCCCTTAAGCGGCCACGTTTCGGTATATTTTTGTAGCCGCTTAAGGGCGTGCTCTGCGTAAGAGTTATATTTATATTTTTTTGAAACTCTAGTTTTGCTGTTTTTATTGACACAATTGAAAATTTAATGTCATTTTCGAAACTGCTTTTAATCTAACCCTTGAGATCATTTTAAAATTTTCTAGCATTTCAGCGTCAGCACGTTTAATTATTAAAATCGAATATTCGAATACAGTTGGTGTGGTAACCAGTTCACACGTAACACGTTGGCAGTTTTGAACGAAGTGACACTTTTTGGGAGTTTTTTGGGCAAACATGGGCACAAGTGACGGAACGAAGTGACAGTTTTTGACGAAAAAATTGGAAACGAAAGTGTCAACTCGTTACCACACCAACTGTACACGTTTTTTTTCAAATATTTTTGGTTTTTAATTTTGACAAATAAAAAACTTTCATTTTTTAAATCGTTACAAAACGATTGATTTCCCTTTGTTTACCTGACACTAATTGCGAAAATAAAATAATGTTTTTAATAAAAGAAAATCACTGACGGGTTTTTGATGTCTTTGTTCTAAAAATGATTGATTACTTTAAACAATCCCTGTTTGTAATCTGTTCACATACTAATAATATTTTTTATGGTGACAGATAAGTAATTTGGTCGTAGTAATTACTATAGGACACTTTTAAGTACTATTTAACTACCGTTTATTCCTTATGAAATTGCTCGAATAGTAAAACTGAATTTCGACATTATGTCTATTTCCCTCATAGTACTGAAACTTGTTTTGACACTGTCTTCATGTGTATATGAGGTTTTATGGAGAAAGGCTATTCCGCCGACAGTTTATATAAAAGTATACTTTTATAGATACACCCCCTGAGCTGTTATGTTGTAACTTTCGCGAACAAAAAAAAAATTGCAAGATAACGGCGAAATGCCTAGGTGTCTACAAGATGAAACAACGAACGGAAGCAAAAAATCAAGAGCGAACAAACAAATAAGAATTTCTTCCTTTTTTGTTACGCTTACAATTAGGTTGGAAGCGCTTTAAGGCGCTTCCAATTTAATATGGTTACTGAAAATGTTACATTTTGATACATTTGCCACCAAAATCCCAGTACCGTACTGTAAATCCATGATTTTACGACATTTTGAAATTTATGGGGCGTAACCAAAAATAATAGTTGTCATTCAGTTTTATTTTTTAGTTCACTGGATCGTATTTTTAACGGCAAAAAAANATCTTAACGAGTTGCTGAAAGATCAAAGTTTGACTTTCAGCACGATTTGGCATAATGTCACATTTTTCTTCATACTTGCATAACTAGGTTTCAACAGAAGTATATTTTTATTTAGGCTAGAGTACAGAACATAAAGTTCCAATAAATAGTGTATCGGCATAGTTGGCGGTTTTCTTTTACGATTTTGTGTTGCTAGGGTTTGCAATTCTTTTCTAAGAAAACGATCAGATTTTTCCTGTCTGGCTTTTTCTTCAATCCAGCAAAAACCATTTTTGTTCCTAAAAGTTACGATTTATTTTTGTTTTGTTTTAGTAAATTCCGGAAACAAACCTGGAACCATTTTCTTGGGTTCGGTGAGCCATTTGTCGAGCGCTTCTTTATCCCAAACAATACCGGATCCTAATAAATATTTTATGTACAAAATTTGTATGGATTTTTACATTTTTTAACTTCTCACTCGATTACAGACGTTTTAAGTATCGAAATTAGGTCAAATTAGCAAAGTAGACTTGGGTTGGGCAAAGTAATGGGTTTGGTTATTTTTTCATTTGTTTCAGCCGAGTTTTTTAATCTTTAAAACTTTGTCCTTCTGACACGTGGTCGACCACTAACCGGTTTCATTTTAAACCTGACTTGTGATTGGCTTACTACCAAACGAACCTCATAAGCCAATCACAATTCAGGTTAAAGGAACCGGTTAGTGATTGGCCAAGTGCCAAGCCAAGCCTTGGTCATTTTATTATATAGTCACTGCGTCCATTCCAGCTATGTGTGTGGCCTAAAAAGGCGCATTGACTGTATAATAAGGTTTTAGATTGTGCCTACCTTTAAGGGCGTCACTGTATCCACCGAACGCTTGTGCACCGGCTGGGCCACCAATGGCTCCGTGAAGTGCGGGTCCTTGTTTGGCTTTTCCACCAGCTTCATAAGAGTGGCAACTGGCGCATTTTTGAACAAAGATTTTCTTTCCTTTAGCCTCAGCCATTTAACTTGTATTTAAAAGTAGCTCTTTTTAAAATATTTTATTTTGTTTATATGCAGTTTCTTGCTGCGATATATTTATAAATGTAAATGTGGGCAAGACTTTTAAAAAGTCTAAGTAAGAGTCACCTGCGGGATATCTCCCCTCGGGCTACATCGTATGATTACATAATATTGAAAACTTTCCAAGTAGCGCGCTATTCTTAATAGGCTACTGGGTCAAAAATTAGACAATTAGGTCAAATTTTTCTTCCATCTTTTCCGGATTAATATACGGATAGAAATTATTTAACGGAAAAATTTAAGGATTTAAAATAATAAAATTTTGTAGTTACATAACACTATTTTTAAAATCTTCTTTTTAGACGTTTTTAATCTTTTGCGACTTGTTAATTCCGACCAGAACTTTCTAGGTATGACTTGAATAATATAGTAGTCTTAAATAAAAAATCACACAAATGTGATATGACTGTTAAAATGATAAATTTGAAAATAGGATCATCTTTTGTATCATACTTAGACGTTTTCAAGCGTTACAATAAAACATGATTATTGTATTTTGTCTGCCAAAATCCATCTTGTAACCTACCTCTGTTTTGACCTTTAAACACGCCTGTGTCGGCGCAAAAGTGAAAATCCTGTATTATGAAATATTTCATCATTTTGACTAAATTGCGTGCAGTTAAAAGTTGAAAGTTTCTAGACATTTTTTAATGTTTTTATCGCATTAGGGTATACTGTATACCGTATACAGTACTTGAAACGTTCACTTAAAAAATGGTGTTTATCACCTGAATCGTCTCCCGTTCAAACTCTCAACTACTGATTGAAAAAAGTTTGATGATAGATAGCCCGAGAAATTTAGTATTTTATAATGCTCACATGTGTGAGCTACAGTGTGTAAAGGCTCAAAATTTACCGCTTTTTATTCTAGAAATTCTAGACCGCGTTGTTAATAGGCGTTAGAATCTTCTCCAGAAAATTTTTTTAAAAATATTTTCAAGTCAAATGTGATAAAGCTTGATAAACCGAACAAAAAATCCCATTAGGGCATTTATGAATTTTCACCCCTTTTTAGAATTTTTTTAATTCGCGCAAAAAAATCTTAATATTTTTGGGATTATTGATATTTCCTTTTTAGACATTGTGTATTTTGAAAGGAAAATAGTCATTTTGAAACTTTTTTATTTTACTTGAGGTATTCAGAGCAGTAAAATGGGATGATTTCGTCATAGCGGCTCCTTTTTTTGGATAATCATTTATTTGCAGTTCTTTTCGAGGAAAGCAATCAAGTTCTTTCGGTCACCTTTCTTTTTCAAACCGGCAAATACCATTTTTGTTCCTAAAATAGACGTATAATTATTTGGTTCTAAACTAATTTATCTTGAGCAAACCTGGCACCATCTTTTTGGGCTCGGTCAGCCACTTGTCCAATGAGGTTTTGTCCCAAACAATACCAGATCCTAAATTGAGTATTTATTCATCTGTTGTAATAAGTCCACTGCCCGCTTAAAATCTTAATCTAAGTTTTGCGCCCGATCCAAATACATTACTGGTTATGTTAACGCGACACCTCGTATTCCCCAGAAAATTTGTCGCGTTAACCCGAATTTGAAAAACAAATTCTACGTTCGTAGCGAAACTGATTAATTTTGTTCAAAAAAAGCTTAGATATGCATTGTTTAGGAGTTGACGCGTTAACCTACACTAGAAGAGGCCAGAAAAATGTCGCGTTAACGCGTGGTCGCTCAATAATGGGGCGTGAACCTAAATAGCATCTAGAGTTATCTTGTCGATATTTCGCCAAATGTAATATTTCCTCATTTTAGCTTTCAGAAGTGTAATATTTCGTCATTATTACAATATTTGGTCATTTTTTTGGAAAATATTTTCGCAAGAAACCTGCTCATGTTTCACATCTCCCCTGGGAGTTAAGCTAAGTGTAAATTAATTATTACCTTTCAAAGCATCACTGTATCCAGAGAAGCCACTTGTTCCAGCGCTGCCGCCAATGACCCCAAAAAGTGCGGGTCCTTGCTTAGCCTTTCCACCTTCTTCGTAAGAATGACATTGGGCGCATTTTTGAACAAATATTTTCTTTCCCTTTGCTTCAGCCATTGTAGAATGTGTGCAAAAACTAAAACAAACTAAAAAAAAATAAACTCTATTTTTCATAAAGTCACGTCTTACCTGTACCAACTAATTCGGAACAATGATCAATTTGAAATTTGAAAACAAAAAAATAACCTGAAAAGGACATTCTAGAAAGTTGTGTGGAAATAAGCCGAAAATTATTGTTTTGGCTAAACTACAATTTCAATCCAGTATTCTTTATTTTAACTTGTAAGGGGCAGTATCCCTGTACATATTTGAATAATTCATCATTTTTTTAGATTTATTGAAATATACCGTGTGCTGAAGGTCAGACTGTCGCGGCGACGCCAAAATAGCATTAAAAATCATACTATAAGTATGAAGATCAATATGACGATTGCTCAAATCCCAATAGTCTGAGCTCGAGCACACGGTACTCTGAAACTTTCAATTTTTTCTATATTTTACCTGTAGGTAATTACTAATACCTACCCTTTCGACGAGATTTGCCAAAGCGTACCGAGATGGTACAGCTTGGATGGTTGTTTTATTACGCATTTCGTCATTTTTTTCTAAAGGTTAGTGGTACTAACTTAGTGCCCTTGAAGTTAACTTCCAGGGGGAAGTGCGTGTATATAGACTTGTTTTCTCGTCGATTTAAGGCATATGGAGGCCCAGTAGGGCAAAACGGGTATTGCTGACCCCCCTCATCTTTTCGAGAAAATTCGATTGACGGTATTTTTTGCGTAGGTTGGAGATTTAAAACAGCTCTCTAGGGGCCCTGGTCGCCCAAATCAATTTCTGAATAGTCAGATCGACGTAGTTTGACGAGCTCTACAACTTGGCTTTACTAGTTTTTTTGAATTATTTCGAATAATTGTGATTTTTTAAGTGCGTGTACATAAACACGCATTTTCCCCCTACGGCCCGTAGGCTACGGGTTCCCAAAAACTCCTTCCCCCTGAGAGTTAACTCTGGGAACACTGGGTTAAGGATTTTTTCGAAGTTCACCGTGGTTTGTTGAGTTTTATTGTCAAGTTTGCGGTATTTTAATCTAACAGATAATCTGACTTAGTCTGTCAGACACTGTTTAATCAGCTGCACTTGAAATCACTTATTGTAGTTTTAATGCATCAACCTCGCAAAAATCAATTCATTTAGATAATCTTTAGGTTTTATATGACGGCTGA
>SCLG01000542.1:47643-92986 GCA_004367875.1 Oikopleura albicans | reverse complement strand
ATCCCAATGCACCTGATTGTTCGTCTGTCTATTCAAATCAAACAGAAAAAACACGACGAACTAATTAATCAGCATCTTTTAAATCGAAAAAATGTATCTGAGCGCACGGTAAACAATGAACGCCATAATGTTTGATTTGAAAATTTTTAACACGCTATTTTCGTAATTCAATATATTTGTCTTATCACACAGGATTGGCCCTCCAAGTTCAGAGGGTAGTCTAAAGCCACACATTAGTTGGTTGAAACAAGCAACTTTTGTGTTGACTCGCCTCAACTTAGGTCACCTCCACTCAACTTTAACCTGTACGACCGGGGGTAAGGCGAGGGGCTGTGAAAGCAAAAATTTTGAAGGAAAACATTATGTTTTCCAATTTGTTTAATTCATTCAAAATTTATAGAACTAAAAAATATTTCTATGAACAATATTATATGCCCGAAACATTTAAAAATAGTCTTCGTAATTTTTATGTCCTTAAAATCAAATATTTGTTAGACATATTTGAATCTTTTGACTGGTTTATGAAATAAGTGTACTGACATATTTTTATTTTTTCTTCTGATTTAATCAAAATAAAGTCAATATTTTTCACATGCAATCCCACGCTGAATTTTCAGTAACGATTCAATTTAAAACTAGCACAAATAAATAATGCTTGTTTGTCAGATAGCGCATATTATTTTTCACAATCTTTTTTGAGGTAACAAGCATTCGTATTTAAGAAAAAACAAGTCTATTCAGATTCATATTGAAAATGAATTAATCGAAAAAAATGTATTTAAAATGTTTTTGAGTTAAAAGTATGAATATTATGGATTTCAAGCTGTGGTTAGATCTTATTATGATATACCAATGCTCTTATGTGGATCGTTATTTACGAAGAGAATTTAATGAACGATCAATACTTGAAAAACAGTTAAACTTTTAAAATGTGTCTAAATTTTAAGTATTCTCTAGACAATAATTCGTTGATGAACAAAATAATGATTATGTTTTTTATTCACTCTCGTATGGATATTCAATTATTTTAAAACCGTTAAATTACAAAACTGTATCTGTATTTTAGTTATTCTTTAGTAGACCATAATTCGTTGCTGAAAAAAATGATGATTATGTTTTTAATTTTCTCACGTATGATCTCAATAAAAAATGTGTTATACAACAACAATTGTCATATTCTAGCAAAAGAAGAAAAAAATAAAACTATAAGAAATTTGTGCTTTCAGTTTTGTAACATTTTTTTAAGTGGGAAAGACCCTTTTTAATACAATACACATACCCCTAACTAGTTAACTTACCACTCTGCGTGGTCAAACGAGGTCGGATTACCAAAGTGAATTTTAGTTAGATAAGGAGTGATAAGATAACTAGTCAGGGGTGTGTATATTGTATTAAAAAGGCAGTCCACTTTCGAACCCACGCCCAAGCCGCAGATATGTCTGTGACCGGCCTGATAAGAGCCTGAGCGGGGAATTGCGCAAAATCAATTTGTTATTATCTGAGAGACCAACAAGCGGGAAATTTTCAGCTCGTATAATACACCACCTAACCATGTGAATTAACACCATTCGGCTTAACAGTTACTTTTCCTCAACAGTTCTTTCGAACCCTGCTTATAAGTACTAAAAATTAAATGATTACATTATTTAGTTATTACCCTATTGGGTTACCAAACGTGCTCGCTAATGTGCTTACGAAAACCGTTAATTTTTAATTTTTGTAACTTAAAAACAAGATTTACACGACATTTATCGGTCGGTCGGTTTTTTAAACTAAGTTCAGATTCGGAATTATTGGCCCCGAATTAGCCCAGAGCCGGTAATTTTAAGTGTTTTTTGCTATGAAGAATTTTTTGTCAAAAAAGACAACCAAGGCCAGTTCACTGGCTTTTAAGCTCAACTGGGCAACCGAGCACAGCGCAGCTCATTTCAATTTCGGAGCCCGAAAAGCAGCCAAGCACAGCTCATTTTAATATTTTTAATTGTTACATATTTGGGTAGTTGAACTTTGAAAAAAAAAGTTGTTACCTATTTGGGTGATTACGTAATTGGTTACTTATTTGTGTTACCTATTTGGGTGAGGGACTGTATTATTACTTGAAAAAACAATGAATTCGAGTTTGCCTTGTCAAAAAAGGGAAAAATTGAAAAAAATAATTTTGTGGTCAAATTGGCCACTTCGGTGGTCATAGGGTAATCTTCTGTCATAAACTTTTATCTGATAAAAAAATCTTGGTTGGTCATTTCTAGTAGTTTTTAAAAAAGCCATTTTTTGGATCATTTGTCCACCCGGGTGGATAGGAGTGGTCTAGCCACCTAAATCAAAAAAGCTTCCGACAGATTAATCTACTTAACAGTTTAAATTAAAAATTTTGAGAACCACCTATGAAGAATATTTTTTGTCGAAAAACGACAACCAAGGCCAGTTCACTGGCTTTTCAGCTCAACTGGGCAGCCAAACACAGCACAGCTCATTTTAATATTTGAGCCCGAGAGCACAGCTTACATTAATTTTGGACCTGAACAGCACAGCCAAGCGCAGTCCGTTTTTCTGTTTGAGCTGGCAAGCACAGCGCAGCGCAGTTCATTTTTATGCTTGAGCTTGAGGGCACAGCCGCGCAGCTCGATTTTTTTTTTCGAGCCCGAGAAGACAGCCCAGCACAGCTCATTTTTTTCTGACTTATGCCAACCCCTGCGCTAAGCCACAAGTCACGCAGTCAATTTGAAATCAAGGTCCATATAAATGGGCCCAAAATTTTCGGGTTCAGTTTTTGAATTTAATTGGTCGAGGCAGGCAAACTGACTTGAATGCGGGATTTTTTTAACTTTTGACTGAATTATTTTTCGTTTTTTGCGTAGGCAAAACAAAATCATAAAATATTACAAAAAACATGACGGAATATTACATTTCCGCCTCATAATTTCGTGCAAAATAAGTACGCGGAGTGTATATGAAGCTTTGTTTGGTACACTTTCGTTTTTAGTTTTGAGACTAGATTTTGGTTTTGGCTCGCTTTTGACTCGTGGCTCGCTACTTTTATAAGTCCTTGGCTCGGTTCGGCTCGGCTCGGGCCAACTCTAAATTTGCTTGGCTTGGCTCGGCTCGGCTCGGGCCCACTCTAAATTTGTTTGGCTCGGCTCGGCTCGGCTCGGGCCTACTCCAAATTTTCGTTGGCTCCGAGCGAGCCAAAGCGAGCCAATTGTGCCGAGCCCTGCCGGCCAATTAACCAAAAATGAAGATTCCTTGATATTGGAAAGGTAATAGGCTAATTACTAATAGCTATTTTGAACGAAATATTTCCGCCTCATAATTTCGTGCAAAATAAGTACGCGGAGTGTATATGAAGCTTTTGTTTGTTTAAGGAAGATTTTGTACTTCACAATTGTAGGAAAATGTTTAACAATCGATAAAATAGATAAAACATGTGGCCAAAATACTATTTTCTGTTTCAGTTCTATTAATTATTAGTTATTAAATAGTTAACTGTACTGACCCGTCCTTAAGTTTCTGAGCAAAAGGNGCCCGGGCAAAGAGGTCCCCTCCGATCTCCGCAATTATGCAACCCAAGTACCCGATATTGGCGACAGTTTATGCGCAGTTGTTGATTTTGAAGGATCAGACGCGGCTCTTAAAGCCGTACGAGAGTTAAAAGAACAATTCAGGATTGTTTTACGTTTCAATAATTTTACATAACCGGTCTGTACTGGTAGAGTGTCATGTCTGATTTCGACATAAAATTTGGAGTGTGGTACTTTCGCGACCACATGGTTTGGTCGCGAATTGTTGTTCAACATTTGGTTTCGCGACCATTTGGTTTTGGCACAGTGCCCCTGGACACTCATATCATCGAGATTGTGCGACCACTATTTTTAGGTGAAAAAAAATGGTCGCGAAACCTTGTCTAAAACATCATTTCGCGACCATTTGGTCACCAAACCAAATTTTGAACAACGATTCGCGACCAAATGTGTGGTCGCAAAAGTACTCATAAACGGGGTTTTTCGCGACCAAAAATGGTCGCAAAAGTACCCTTCACCTAAAATTTATCGCAATATTTCCCTTCGAAATATCAAAAAATCGATCAAATGAGTAAGTGGCGTGTTGAGTGAAAAATAAAACAATATACAGCAACACCGGAATGAGACTAGCCCTACTTGGGCCCCGAATGCGCCGTACACTTTATAGACAAGATCGTCTGGCAGCCCAGGGCAAACTTGGCTCCGAAGATGGCTCTTCAATTTGTGACGATAAATCGGTGGCCAGTGGCGATACGAGTGAAATCAGTGGACATTCGTGGTATACCACTGTAATACAAACACATCATTTAACAAGCCATCTATTTTTAGTAAGGACTCGGGTCATGGCGATGGAATGTCGGAAATTTCGGACGATGCATCTGGAAAATTATCCCCGGAGCCAGTAGAAGAGAAGAAGAAGCTCCTGGGTTTGAAATGAACTTTTTTAGGGTGTTCACGACTTAAGTGTACAACTTAAGTAATATAACACGGAACATTTCACTGCCGTTTATCACACTTCATCAACNTTTCCCTTCGAAATATCAAAAAATCGATCAAATGAGTAAGTGGCGTGTTGAGTGAAAAATAAAACAATATACAGCAACACCGGAATGAGACTAGCCCTACTTGGGCCCCGAATGCGCCGTACACTTTATAGACAAGATCGTCTGGCAGCCCAGGGCAAACTTGGCTCCGAAGATGGCTCTTCAATCTGTGACGATAAATCGGTGGCCAGTGGCGATACGAGTGAAATCAGTGGACATTCGTGGTATACCACTGTAATACAAACACATCATTTAACAAGCCATCTATTTTTAGTAAGGACTCGGGTCATGGCGATGGAATGTCGGAAATTTCGGACGATGCATCTGGAAAATTATCCCCGGAGCCAGTAGAAGAGAAGAAGAAGCTCCTGGGTTTGAAATGAACTTTTTTAGGGTGTTCACGACTTAAGTGTACAACTTAAGTAATATAACACGGAACATTTCACTGCCGTTTATCACACTTCATCAACAGAATATCGTGTAGATTATCAAAAAAAAAATATTTGGAAAATTATCTGAATAAAATATTTAGAAATTTTNTCTCTATTTCTCTTTTTCGTCGCTTTACTGTCCAATGAAAAAAAAACTAATTTTTTCCCGTCTTTCTCATACTATCGTAGTAAATCCATACACAAAAAAAAATTAATGAAAACTGCGCCCAGGGTTTTTGTTTCGAATAAGGCAATGATTTAATGTGTCATTTAATTGGCTTATTTGGGGGCTCACGTGCGTTGAGCCTCTGTTAGCGCTTAGCTTGACCTTTGTTTCTCTCAATACTCCATTGAGTTGATAATTAGCTATCTTGAGATTTAGAGTTGCAATTGGTTAATCAAAACGACACGATGATAATTGGTTTACTATTTCCAATTGGGGTACAAAAAAAAAACTTGAGCCATTTTTTGATAATTTTTTCGTTAACTTTTTCGTTAATTTTTTCGTCGATTTAAGGCATATGGAGACCCCGTAGGGCAAAACTGGTATTTCTGAGTCAGAAATTCTGACCCCCTCAACTTTTCGAGAAAATTCGATTTTTTATTTTTTTGCGTGGGTTGGAAATTTCAAACAGCTCTCTAAGGGCCCTGGTGGCCCAAATCAATTTCTGAATGGTCAGATCGACGTAGTTTGACGAGCTCTACAAATTGGCTTTACCAGTTTTATTTTTAATTATTGCAAAATATTGTGATTTTTTAAGTGCGTGTTTATATACACGCATTTCCCCCTACGGGTTCCCAAAAACTCCTTCCTCCTGAGAGTTAATTTTTTTCCGGAAATTTTATGGACCGCAGAAAGAAATTGTAGCAAGAAACAATCCTAGGAAAATAATTAGAAATTTTAAAATCGTAAAATTTGATTTTTGAAGATTTAACCCCCAAACACGATTCTGGACATTTGTGCAGATGCGGATTTAAAAACGCAATTTTTCAGTTGTTCGGCTTTATTAAATCACGTACAGTAAAAACAAACATAGTATAATCGATTACGAAGTGGACGAGCAAAATTAAATACAATTTTATTTCCGTAATCAAGAATAATTAGTATCTAATTAAACCCACTAAACCTCAAAAAAGTCATTTTCAATTATTAGTTTTCACGGGAACGTTTTTCTGACATGTTTTTTTTCGAAACTGTGCACTATTAAACGGCTCACTTGTCTGCAAAAAGTAACCCGTACGTCGCGACGCCAAATTAACCATTGTGTTCAAATCAATCAACCGATTGTGGTCAAATCAATCAAAAAGTGTCCATGGGTGGCCGGGAGCTTCCGAAAGTATGCCCATGCAACTCAGGACCATCGTCGATGGTCCATCGATTTACTTATATTGTAAATTACGAACGATCAGAAAAGAGTACATGAAAAATCTGGACAAACGTCCGGATTCGTGTTCAGGGATGTGCTAAATAATCGTGTTTGGTGGTTAATTATTATTTTCCACTTGAACAAAATGCGGTGGCACGGAACCTAACTAGCACAACGCGTCGACTCAGTCTCTCGTTTTTTTCGTTTTTTGTTTTCAGAAAAGAAAAAAAATGCAATTTGGGGCGCCAATGAGACAACTGATATAGAAATAGAGGTAGTAAGACGACCGGAAAAATTATCTCCGTAAATACGTAAAATGTTTTTTCATTCCAGAACAAAATATTTTACATTTTATTGGCGTTTCGTCACATTTAGACGTTTTTGAAATCTAAATGTTTTTAATTTTGGATAGACAATCGTAATGAACGTGGTAAACTTGCCTTGGCCAGTAATATATTTTGATTCGTAAATTTATGAATGACCCCATATATCAACCGTGGCCCCTTGAAAACTGATATTTCCTATAGGACGCTACCACATGGAATCCAGCTGTGGATTCTACGCACACAAATAGACGATGACTAATTTGTGAAGAAAACATCTCTATTATAGAGATCTTGCCGAAAGTCGTTAGTTTCAAAATGACAGCCTACGGTACTACAATTTCTTCGTAAAATTTTTTGAATTATTTTTGACTATTAAAATGGATCCTCGAATACGCTTCACAGTCCGAGTAAACATTACAGAACATTTCATTACATTTTTCGTTGCAAATCTGTTCAAAAATAATGCCCCTTTTTTGAGGGACTTAATTTGACAACCCACTGTAAACGAATCTTACCCGTTTTAAGGAAGCTTCTGTAGCATTTAACCCTGTCACGATTGTTTAATTACCAATTGTAAGTCTTCGTTTTGTATATTTCTCCAAAAAAATAAACTGGAATGTATTTTTTTATATTTTTCCTCTCTGTCGAATATTTTTCAATATATATTTATTGTAACTTCCTGCTTGATGTCGATTCTATTATTGTAAGTTTTCGCTATTACAAATAAGAAAAATAATTGAATTATACACAAAATAAAACAAAAATACTTGGGCACAAATTTGGATATGGTTGGGTGTTACCCGCTGAGTTCACTTTTTACACAGCGGACGTCGATTTGTAACCAAGTAGTAACTTTTTTGTTTTTAATTATAACCGATTCATACCATTTTATTACCGCTGAGTGCATTCATTGAAGTTAATACCGTGCCGACTATATTATAATTAGAGCATATTATTCATCAACCGATGATACACTAAGTAGTCGCAAATTGTGACATCCGCATGTGCATAAATAAAAATTGATTTTTTTTTTAATTTATTGGGTATCTGATGTAACGACCCCTTAATAAATATTGAATTTGTTCTACCCAAATACACCCCATAAGCAGTTATCTTAGCACCAGTTATCTTAACAACGGTTATCTTAGCACCAGTTATCTTAACAACGGTTATGTTAACAAAATTGGATTAGCTTAACACTTTTTGGACCGAAACGTATATGCGATACGGTATCGCGATTTGCAACGCTCTACTCAATTTTTCTACTAAACGTCCTACCCAATTATCTTACTAAGCGCCCTACACAACTATCTTAACAAAATTCAATTATCTTAACACTTTTTTGCAGATAACTACCTAAAATGTTTTTTGGAACTTAACAGTGGGTTTCTAACGTTTCTAACAAATAGATCAATTTCCGAAAACTTGTTTTCTAAGAAACATTGATAGTTCCCACTAGATTACGAACCAGGGGCCCGCATAAGTCAGAAAAAATGAGCTGTGCTGGGCTGTCCTCTCGGGCTGAAAAAACAATCGAGCTGCGCTCGGCTGTCCTATAAAGCTCAAACATAAAATGAACTGAGCTCGGCTGTGCTGGGCCATGTTCTCGGGCTTGAAAAAAATCGAGCTGCGCTCGGCTGTGCTCTCAAGCTCACGCATAAAAATGAACTGCGCTGTGCTTGCCGGCTCAAACAGAAAAATGGACTGCGCTTGGCTGTGCTGTTCAGGTCAAAAATAAATGTGACCTGTGCTCGGCTGTGCTCTTGGGCTCAAAAATTAAAATGAGCTGTGCTGTGCTTAGTGCCCAGTTGAGCTGAAAAGCCAGTGAACTGACCTAGGTTGTCCTTTAAAAATATTAAAATGAGCTGTGCTTGGCTGTTTTTCGAGCTCCGAAATTGAAATGAGCAGCCCTGGACTGCGCTATCGAGATCCAAAAAGTTAAGGAACTGCGTTCGACTGTGATCGGCTGCGCTGTCGAGATCAAAAATTTTAATGAGCTGCACTCGGCTGCGGTGTCAAGTTTAAAAATTTTGAGGAGCTGTGCTCACCTCGGCTGCCCAGTTCACGTACTGCCCAGGGCAGTTCACTTGAACTGAGAAGACCAGCTCGCTGTTGCCGAGCCCTGTTAGGAACTACAGTTTTATTCCTTACTCAGCAAAGCCCTACTCGGGACTCCGAGTCGGGAGTTACTTCAGATAAGGTTAGACATTAGGTTACAGTTGGTGTGGTAACGAAGTGACAGTGAGGGAACCAAGTGACACTTTTTTGAGTTTTTTTGGCAAAAGCGGGCAACGAAGTGACAGTTTTTGCCGAAAATTGGCATCGCGTAGTTGCAACGAAAGTGTCAGTTTCTTACCACACCAACTGTATTCGAGATTATTTTCCAGAAAACTCTGAGTAATTAAGTCGGCTTTAAATTCGTTGAAGCTAGATTTTACAAATTTTGGTTAACAATACCCACGAAAATTCAAAATTTAATAAAAACAATAAGTCAAAAAACCTACACAATGGTACATTGACCCAAGCATAGGTCAATCATCAAAGTTTCTAAAATTGACTTGTGTTAAAAACTTACATTTCCATCCTCAAACTTGATAAACAAATAAATTAAAAAAAATAATAATAAGGGTTGTTATACAACATAATACTATGTTAGACTTAAATCATTCAATTTTGAAACGCACAAATCTATAAGTTCCACTCATTGAAATTCTATTGGGAATAGGTTGTCATCATGATGGAATTATCGATTATGTGTTTATACATATATATATATTTATACCAACAATTAATATTTTTTACTTAGAATTAATGAGTGGACAACAAACGCACTCAACTCCAAACTTACTTGTTTTGACACGAAATTTTAAACATGATAAGTTATAAACCATATACAGTTGATCACTAAACGAGTTGACACTTTCGTTTCCGATTTTTTCGTCAAAAACTGTCAACTCGTTAGGTCTTTGTCAACTCGTTAGGTCACTTTTGCCCCTTTTTGCCTATTTTTGCCCGAAAAACGCCCAAAAATTGTCAACTCGTTAGGTCTTTGTCAACTCGTTAGGTGTCAACTCGTTTAGTCACCAACTGCACACGGAATATGACAAATCCGCTAAAATTTGTGTCGAAAAAGCGTCGTCAGACTGGGCCCGATTTTTGATTGCTAACTCCTAGAACGCGTGAGATGTTTTGGCGTAAAGCCCCTCGATTTTCATAAATTATTTTCGATGAGAAGCTGCGAGCAAAAATACATTGCGTCATACACAGGATTCGCCGTTAATTGACCACTAAACTTTTCTAAAAACTAGCCGGTTGACGGGTTTTTGGCCGGTTGACGGGATTTTTGAATGGTTAACGGTTCAATGCGTAGTCGTTAACTACAAGGGGACAATGTTCCAAATTTGGACCAAAAGTTTTCGGAGCCTAAAAAAGTGCTCGCTTAGGGCATTGTATTGCGCTCTTTAACTCTTAGGGGGAAGGAGTTTTTGGGAACCCTTGAGAGGGAAAATGCGTGTAAATAAACATGCACTTAAAAAATTCACATTAATTCGCAATAATTCAAAAATAAAACTGGTAAAGCCAAGTTGTAGAGCTCGTCAAACTACGCCGATCTGAGAAATTGATTTGGGCCACCAGGGTCCCCTAGAGAGCTGTTTTAAATCTCCAACCTACGCAAAAAGAACACCGTCAATCGAATTTTCTCGAAAAGTTGAGGGGGGGGTCACCAATACCCGTTTTGCCCTACGGGGCCTCCATATGCCTTAAATCGACGAAAAAACACGTTGCGTGTCTATTTACACGCACTTTCCCCTGGGAGTTAACATTTTTTTCAATTTCATGCTGTAAGGGTCAAACTGCATCAATACAATCCTTACTCGTTTATGGGATGTTTTAGCATCCGAAAAGGAGCATCGTCGCAAAAAGGATCATTTTGCTATTAGAATGGCCAAAAAAGCGTCCCCAAAAGGAGCGATTGTCCCAAAAGGAGCAATCGTCCCGAAAAGAAGTAAACAAATATTTTTCCGTGTTAAAAAAACTGGATATCCTCATCTACAAAAAAAAAAAAATAAAAATGAGAATTAAAGTGAGAGGCTAGTAGAGTCAAATTTGTACAAAAAATAAACTCCGGTAAAATTTTTCGACTTACCTCTGAATAAGCAACATAATCGTCGTTTAAAATTTCTTTAAATGTGTGCCTCGATCATTGGATTGTTTCTTTACTATGACACAAATCCATCCACCCTCAAAAACCCTTCTCAATTTTCTGACATAATGTTCAGTTAATAATTGAAATATCAAAAAAGAAACTGATTTTCATGTTGCAAAGCGGATACTATATTCGAATTCATTGTCTTTTATCCATCTTGAAAGATGTCCTCATTATTGATGGATATTATTGAAGCATTTATAATAAATTTATTGCACCAACTCAATTAGCTTTTGGCAAATACTCNAATTGTAGGTCTTCGTTTTGTATATTTCTCCAAAAAATAAACTGGAATGTATTTTTTTATATTTTTCCTCTCTGTCGAATATTTTTCAATATATATTTATTGTAACTTCCTGCTTGATGTCGATTCTATTATTGTAAGTTTTCGCTATTACAAATAAGAAAAATAATTGAATTATACCAAAAACAAAATAAAATACTTGGGCACAAACTGGGATATGGTTGGATGTTACCCGCTGAGTTCACTTTTTACACAGAGGACGTCGATTTGTAAACAAGTAGTAACTTTTTTGTTTTTAATTATAACCGATTCATACCATTTTATTACCGCTGAGTGCACTCATTGAAGATAATACCGTGCCGACTATATTATAATTAGAGCATATTATTCATCAACCGATGATACAGTAAGTAGTCGCAAATTGTGACATCCGCATGTGCATAAATAAAAATTGATTTTTTTTTTAATTTATTGGGTATCTGCTGTAACGACCCCTCAATAAATATTGAATTTGTTCTACCCAAATACACCCAATAAGCAGTTATCTTAGCACCAGTTATCTTAACAACGGTTATCTCAACAAAATTGGATTAGCTTAAGACTTTTTACTTCAGATTAGGTTAGACATTAGGTTACAGTTGGTGTGGTAACGAAGTGACAGGTGAGGGAACCAAGTGACACTTTTTGGAGTTTTTTGGGCAAAAGCGGGCAACGAAGTGTCAGTAGTAAAACGAAGTGACAGTTTTTGCCAAAAATTGGCAACGCGTCATTGCAACGAAAGTGTCACTTCCTAACCACACCAACTGTATTCCAGATTATTTTTCCAGAAAACTCTATGTAATTTAGTCGCCTTCAACCGGCCACGCTTTTGCGTAGGTTGGGCAATATTTTCTTTTGTACATAACTCCCAAACCAACGAAGCTGGAATGAAACTTTTGTGTGAAAACTTCAGAAATAATCAAAATTAAATCGACATATAAAAAGGACACTGTACTGTATTTTTATCGAAAGTTATGTGAAAAAAAAAAAATTTGCACTGTGCCACAAAATGGCACAAAAAGCGTGGCCGAGTTAAATTCGTTGAAGCTAGATTTTACAAATTTTTAACAAGACCTACGAAAATTCCCAATTTGATAAAAATAATCGGTCAAAAAACCTACACCCAAGCATAGGTCAATCATCAAAGTTTCTAAAATTAGCTTGTGTTAAAAACTTACATTTCCATCCCCAAACTTGATAAACAAATAAATTGAAAATAATAATAAGGGTTGTTATACAATATAATACTATGTTAGACTTAAATCATTCAATTTTGAAACGCACAAATCTATAAGTTCCACTCATTGAAACTCTATTGGGAATAGCTTGTCATCATGATGGAATTATCGATTATGTGTTTATATATATATATATGTTTTATACCAACAATTAATATTTTTTACTTAGAATTAATGAGTGGACAACAAACGCACTCAACTCCAAACTTACTCGTTTTGACACGAAATTTTAAACATGATAAGTTATAAACCACATACACAGAATATCGTCCTGATTTTAAAACCCGAAAAATTTTTTAGCGGAAATGCATATTACTCCTGTGCGGCCTGAATGTGCATATTTCTCCTTAGTGCGGCACTTAAGCGGGGGAGGACTGTAATACAAAAATATTTTAAAAGAAGGAAATCGCCTTTCGGTGATTGGCCGAGCGCGCTAAGAAAGACCAATGACAGGCCACATAGACCTCAGACGCACAGTCAAGCAACGTTACCAAAAAGTGGTAACATTATTTATTTTTTCGCGTTAGAAAATCACTGCGATATGATAGATCCGCTAAAATTTGTGTCAAAAAAGCATCGTCAGACTGGGCCCGATTTTTGATTGCTAACTCTTAGAACGCGTGAGATTTTTTGCCGTGAAGCCCCTCGATTTTCGTAAATTATTTTCGATGAGAAGCTGCGAGCAAAAATACATTACGTCATACACAGGATTCGCCGTTAATCGACCACTAAACTTTTCCAAAAACTAGCCCGTTTTTGGCCAGTTAACGGCTCAATGCGTAGTCGGTAACTCTCAGGGCCCCTGGGCCAGGGGACAATGTTCCAAATTTAGACCAAAAGCTTTCGGAGGCTTAAAAAGTGCTCGTATAGTGCAACTTATATTTATAAATGGAAACGCGTAATTTGGCCCGCTTAGGGCATCGTATTGCCCTCTTTCACATTTTTTTTCAATTTCATGCTGTACAAGTCAAACTCAATACAATCTTTACTCCTTTTTGAGACGTTTTCGGTTCTCGAAAATAGCGTCCGAAAAAGGAGCATTGTCGCAAAAAGGATCATTTTGCTATTAGAATGGCCAAAAAAGCTTCCCCAAAAGGAACAATCGTCCCAAAAGGAGCGTCCCAAAAAGGAGTATGGACTGTAAGGACATGAATTTGAGAAAAAAAAATTTTCCATGTTGAAAACTGGATATCCTCATATACAAAAAATAAAAACGAGAATTTAAGTGAGACGCCTAGACTACTGTAGAGTGAAATTTGTACAAAAAATTAACTCCGGTAAAAATTTTCGACTTACCTCGGAATAAGCAACATAATCGTCGTTTAAAATTTCTTTAGATGTGTGCCTCGATCATTGGATTGTTTCTTTACTATGACACAAATCCATCTACCCTCAAAAACCCTTCTCAATTTTCTGACATAATGTTCAGTTAATAATTGAAATATCAAAAAGAAAAACTGATTTTCATGTTGCAAAGCGGATACTATATTCGAATTCATTGTCTTTTATCCATCTTGAAAGATGTCCTCATTATTGATGGATATTATTGAAGCATTTATAATAAATTTATTGCACCAACTCAATTAGCTTTTGGCAAATACTCATCGGTTAAGAAACATTATTTCCACAAATGCATTAAAACGTTGCAATGCCCTTAGCAAAGCATTAAAATCATCCAAATATCATGTTTAATTGGGGCTCGGTGACCGAATAAGTGTCAACCGGACAAACATTTTACGCAATAAAATGACCGGTTTTATACTATGTTTCTAGAACAGAAACTGCTTCAAAGAGGGTCGACCAGGGCTCCGCAACAGCACGCTGGCCTTCCTAGCTCGACAGGACGGCTCAGTTTTGTTTCTAAGCTCGAGATGCCAGTTCAGGACAGCTCAATTTTAGTTTTGAGCTCGAGAGGACAGTTTAGGACAGCTCTTTATTATTATCTTTTTTTGAATTAAGCCGAGCCCTGGGGTCGACAACGCCCCTTTCTCTCGAAAATGTGAAAATTTAGTTAATCACTAACCCGGTACACTTGAACTGGTCAAACAACAATATTTTTGAAAAAATGTGGATCAATTCCGAGGCACTTAAGACAAGGTTAACATATTGCCGATAACTCGTTAACACATATCTTTCAAAGTCTGCAAAAAATAAGTTTAGAAAAGAAAAACAATATGCGTATTCAATAACTAAGAACAATAACGAATGATAACGTGGACAAACGTCCACGCGATGTGTTCACGAAACTGTTTTAAATATGCGTTCAAGGGTTAAATTAGCACTTTGTTTTGAAAATTTTGGTGCTAATCCGGGTGGCTAGATGGCTATAACTTAAAATTTCATACGTATAAATTAGAACTTATGATTTATAAGTTATAAGCTATTTAAAAGCAATATTTTCATTTGACTTATTTTAAGTTTTTTTATTAAAAAACTTTAAGTGTAAAAATAAGGAATACAAGCTATCTTTGCCAGTTTAGAAGACGTTCTATAAAGGTAAATATAAAGCCTTAAACGTGTGAATTATCCTAAAGTTTTTTTTTACATAAGCGGGGATGGGAAGCATTGGCCTTGGGTGGTGGTGTCGTCTAATGTGATGGTGTACGTAATGATGATTATGGTATTTGTGTCATAGAGCTTAGAAAGTGGAGTAGCCATGATGTGTCCCCTGGTCTGGTATGGTACATCCTGCCTAGTAGCCCTGGTGTGGTGCTATATCATGTTCAACATTATAGTTAGACCTCCCTTATATAGGGTGAGCACACATTCAAATCATATTTACGAAATAAAATTTTAAGAAAATCATTGTAGTCTGAACAAGAAAGGCCAGTAACGGAAAATGGAGAACTCGGAAAACGGAAAAAGCTGAAAACGGATAAAGCTGAAAACGGAGAAAGCTGAAAACGGAGAACCCTGAAAACGGAGAAAGTTGAAAACGGAGAAAACTGGAAACGGAGAAAGCTGAAAACGGAGAAAATTTTTTGCACGGAAAAAATAAAATTATCTGAAACTCATATATGATGAAGTTTGATGCGTAGATCACGTTGAAAAAAAAAATAAAAAGATGACACGTTTTGGCGCTAGAAAGCATTTTAGAGGTCGTTTTCAACTTTCTCCGTTTTCGGAGTTCGCCATTTTCGGTGAAAGACTAGCCAGATTTTTTTAACTCGTGAAATACGTGGAATTTTTTAGTAAGATATGTTGAGATGAGCAAGTAACAATCCATTTGATTTTTTTCTGCATTTGAACTTAATTTATAAACACTTCATAAATTACATTTTGTGCATTAAAAATAATGCTTCATTTTACAAGTGGAGAATTAGTGACAAGTCATTTTTGTAATGCAATTTCGCTCTGCTTCGTGCCAACTAAAACAAAAACACCACCATTATTTAAAGAAAATGAAATTTAAAAAATATTACAAAATAAAAATAAATTCGAACTACAGTTGGTGTGGTAACGAAGTGACACTTTTTGGAGTTTTTGGCCATATTTGAGCTGTCCTCTCGAGCTCAAAAATAAAAACGAGCTGTCCTGTGCTGGCCTATTGGGCTCAAAAATAAAAACGAGCTGTCCTGTGCTGGCCTATTGGGCTCAAAAATAAAAACGAGCTGTCCTGTGCTGCCCTCTCGGGCTCAAAAGTAAAAACGAGCTGTCCTGTGATGCCCTCTCGGGCTAAAAAATAAAAACGAGCTGCCCTGTGCTGGCTAATCAGGCTCAAAAATAAAAACGAGCTGTCCGTTGCTGGCCTCTCAAGGCCAAAAAACATGAGCTGGCCTGTCGAACTGCCCAGCCAGATGTCGAGCACGGGAGGCCAGCTGGCTGTTGCCGAGCCCTATTCTGACTTTTTCTGACTCTCCCTTGTCAACCAATTCTTATAACATAAGTTTGTTTTGACCCGGTAAATAAAGAGGTAAGTCTGTTTTTCAAACTCTGACACATGGATTTTGAATTTTGAATTTTCTTCAAGTTCATGGCGTCGTAGGGGATCCTAATTTTTTATGTCTGATACAAAAATAGATGATCAGATAGCTGATGTATAATACCATTTATAGCGTTTTCCCAAAAGAGTGAAGCTTGTAAACAATAGTACTTACCCGTCCTTAATAAATATATTTTGTTTCAATCATAAAAACATTGGCAGCGCGGTCTTTCAACAAAAACCATAATGATATAAAACTTTTTCAGACAAAATATTTTTGGAGAAATTGTAATGAAATTGTAATGAATTTTTTCGTTAAAAAACCCGGCCACCCTATCTAAAACTCATCCCGTATGTGCGATAGAAGTTCTCGACCAATGAGCGCTCCTGATCTGTTTCTGCGCTACAACTCAGGTTGCCACCATCACCACCACCGTCAGGGGTTCACTCAACAACCATACATTCAGATCGGAGAAGAACTTAGAGTAGGCAACGGTTAATCATTTATTTTATTTATATTATATATGTAAATGTAAATACATGCACTTATGTAATCAACCCGAAAACACAGTTTCACAGAGATTTGCCTTCAAAAAGAGAACTTGAAGATTTCTTCGGAGTACACCACTTAGAGAAAAAAATTTCAAGAACAATTGACGAAGCCAAATTTTTGAAAAAATCTAGAAAAAGTAACATATTTGAAAAAAAAAATTTTCGAAAAAAATAACTAACTTTGCAACAAAAACATATATATTAGGCGATTTATGATTAACCGTGTGGCGAAGGGTTAACAATACTCATACTACTCAGTTTACCATTTTCCATGTAAATTTATCAGCTGCTCATTTTAACATTTTTATTTAGTATTTCGTAGATTTTTTACAAAAAAAAAATATACATAATAAAAACAAAATCTGACGTGTTCCCAGTCAGACTAATTTCTAACTTTCGTTTTTTGATCAAATAGATACTTAACTTACTATATATTTATTTATACTCCATTTATAATACGAGAGGAGACTAAATCCCTTCGACTCGGTAAATTACCAAGCATGTACGGCTCACCACACAAAGGTATGATATTCCTCTAACCACTCAGATTTTATTCCGTGTTTCTCGAAAAAAAAGAAATGCACCAAACAATGTCTGGCGCAACAGAAATAGCGAAAAGTGAAACGAATTACGTAAATTTTAACCAAAAATAATAGCCCTTTAAACAGAAATAATTGGTTTCCTTTATCGAATTGGTTTTTATACACCAGTTATGTTAACAACATTAAACCTCAAAAACGATTAACATAATTGGATAAAGTCCTCTTTCCCTTAAGTGCCACCCACCCCTTAAGTGCCGCGTTTTTGACAGCGTAAGTGCGGCACTTAAGGGAAGGAGGACGGTAATTGGATGAAAGGCGGGCGGAAACTGAAATTCATTAAATCCCAAGAAGTTAACATAAGGGAATTTTGTTAACAAAACTGGTGTTAACATAACTGGCTAGGTGGTGTACATGTTTCCCATGGTGATTCTTCAGTTCAGTACTTACTGGTTAATGAACTCAATATGGTTCTTTAACAAATGTGGTTTTCTGACAAATATAGTTTTCTGACAATTTGCATGAAAAAAGAGGTAACGGACAGAAAGTTGAAATAACGGATAAAGTAAAAAAATAAGAATTCTCTACTTTGTAAAGTTAATTTGTAGTTAACAGTATCGTTAGTACTTTTGTTAACAGGTTTGTTTAGAATTTGTTAACAAGAACGAGTAGCTGGTATTCGAAGTTAACAAATATGGTATCGTTTTATTAGAGGAAAAAAACTTTAAAAACGTTGGTGTTAATCAATAGGTCTAATAGTAGACACGTTGACAATAAATTAAATTTATATTAGCATGCGTAATAGACATTTTTAGAAAACCGAAAAACGTCCAATTATAAAGGAGGTAATGTATCTGATTGTTTCTTAATTGAGCATGTTTTAGAAAACCATGAATTTCTAATTAGAAAGTGGCTATCTTTTTTAACCTATTTTTTTTTTGAAAACTTAAACATTTCTTTATAAGTAAATGTTTGTTTAGTACCTGGTTGGTCTGACTTCGGATTGGAGGTCCCTAATAACTAAATGGGCTTATTATAATTTTTTTAAACAAAACAAAAAATACGTCTCGAATTCTCAGAAATTGGCTTAACTCAACCATGGTTAACCAGCGATTCTGGTCAACAGCATTCAGAAATAAACGTTCAAACATAAAGTTATACAGCTTAGTAAACTTTTAAACAAAAATTGATAAACCAGAAAAAACGTACAAAAACTCGAGGCTTAAGCTTCAAAAAGGCCAATTATTTATCTCACCTATAAGTATTTTTAGGTTGCCAATTTTGTTAACATTTTTTTGTGATTTTTTTAACACTTTTTTTTGTGATTTTTTTAACACTTTTTTTTGTGATTTTGTTAACATTTTTTTGTGATTTTGTTAACATTTTTTGTGATTTTGTTAACATTTTTTTTGTGTTTTTGTTAACATTTTTTTGTGATTTAGTTAACATTTTTTTGTGATTTTGTTAACATTTTTTTGTGATTTTGTTAACATTTTTTTGTGACTTTGTTAACATTTTTCTGTGATTTTGTTAACATTTTTTTTAGATTTTGTTAACATTTTTTTGTGATTTTGTTAACTTTTTTTTGTGATTTTGTTAACATTTTTTGTTTAATTTTGTTAACATTTTCAATTTTGTTACCAATTTTGTTGATAGTCATTAAAGTAGTTTCTGTTAATTTTTAAAATGAATTAAAAAAAAAGAAAAAAATGAGCGAAGAAACATTATTTTTACAAGAAATTTTAAAATATATTTGGGGCCAAGCGGTTCCGGAAAGTTAAGATTTTAATGTTTTTCTTGGTTAAACTATGATGCTTCCCGCGTTCTTTCCCAGAAGTGCATTTTAATTGAGAATTGTTCATTGTAAATATTCTGGTTTCTAAACGGATAAGCGTCCTTGCAATGTCATCGAAAAAAAATTATTTAAATTTATTTGCAATGAAAATAGGGTTGGTCGCGGGTTACGTAATGATCTGGCTTGGCGGCAGCCGGTGCCAAAAAACATTTACCAGAACATGTCAAAACACTTCTACCAATAAAAACGCTCTTATTTTCTAAATTACATTTCTTGTTACAAATCGGATTAATTGCAATTTATTCCAGTCATTTGTCGATTACTTGAGTTAACTTTTGTGACATTAATGGATATAATATCCTAATTTAAGTAATTATGTTACAGTTGTTGATGCAAGAACTTGACATAACTTGGGCAAGTTATCGTTTTTGAGGGAATTAGACGTTGAAAACAGTACGTTTGAAAATAGATAGAAAACATTAAATGTAATCCTTATTATAATCTATAACTTACAGTGTTTATAGAAATAATAAATTGTGATCTTTGTTGTTAATTTGTGATATTTTTTGATAAGTTTTGATAATTTTTGATAATTTTTGATAACTTTTGATAACTTTTGATAATTTTTAATGATTTTTGAATAATTTTTGGATAATTTTTGGATATTTTTTGGATAATGTTTGGCAATTTATGATAATTTTTAATAATTTGTGATAATTTTTGATAATTATGATTAGTTTACCATATTTTTGAGACTGTTTTAAGAAAAACTTGACAATATTTCCCACGATTTTCTTTTACTATTCCATATACGCCCTGTCCATTATTCGGTACTGTCGTAATTATCCTTCAACTTTCGTCAAAATTCCAAGATAATGGCACTAACGGGAATTTGTGACAAATTCTCCCTTAAAAAACTGCCGGATAACAGCATAAGCAAAAATTTGTAGGGTATTTTTCATTCATTTCATTATTTATTTATCCGGTAGTGTGCCGTCAAATTTAATCGGCAGGCCTTTTAGCTTATTTTCCGGTATTCCGCCTACGCACTACGCAGATATCCGGTATCCCGCGCGTTTTTTTTTTGCGTGAATCTAGCCTCCGGCTGCCGGATATTTACGCTGCGGTGTGTAAGAGAAAAAAAATACCGGTAACCACCGGACAACCAGTAGCTTTTTGAAACTTATAAATAAAATAATGAAACGTAATCAAATATGAGTCCAAAACGTGTACTGGAGTTATTGTTTGGAGCTTTCCGTGAAACTAAGACGAGATGGTAATTTACAGAATCTGTTTTGTTTTTTGTTATAATAAATTTGTTATTTGTTCATAAACAATGGCCTTCTTATTTTTCCAACCGAGCAATAACAACGCATGGTTAAGTCTACCTTAGCACTAGGACTATGATGTTATGCAATATGATTGGAGGCCGCTCTTATTAGGCAACATTTTTTTTCCCAAATTGATGTCTTGGTTTTTTTTTTCTGTTGGTTTATTTTTATAATTTATTATCAACCAAGTCATAACCATCACAAGCGGACTTGGCATCTAAAAAAAAATTAATAATTACAATCGAAACTTATTAACCTCAAATTTACAAACGATGGTTATAAAAAATAATTTGTTTACTCGACAATGGGATTTACCCTAAAGGCACCGGTTTACTCGGTTATAGGAAAGTCAAGCTCAAAACAACCCTCTCCGGTTAATCCGGCCAGTTCAGATCTGCAACGTTTATATAAATTACACAGGATGCGCCGTTAACCGGCCAGTAAAATTTATCAAAAAAGTGACCGGTAACGGGTCAATGTGTAGTCGTTAAATAATGTTATCTTTTTTTAAACATTTGGTCCAAAAGTGGCCGGTTAACGGGTAGCCGGTTAAAGGCGCATCTCGTGTATTGGAGCCCTTATGTTTCTCTGACAACATAAGAGCCCATACCGTAAACCTTATACGGTATAGGGTATGTTATATACCACCTAACTAGTTATCTTAACAACTATTTTGCTAGAAAACGTGTGAAGGTAATTGGGTAGGGCGGTTGGTAAGATAATTGGAAATAGTTGGTTAAGATAACCCAACTTTGTTAACTCCAAGGGGGAAGTGCGTGTATATAGACACGCAACTTGTTTTTTCTCGATTTAAGGCATATGGAGGCCCCGTAGGGAAAAACGGGTATTGCTGACCCCTCAACTTTTCGAGAAAGTTCAATTGACGGTGTTTTTTGCGTAGGTTGGAAATCTCAAACAGCTCTCTAGGGGCCCTGGTGTCCCAAATCAATTATTGTGCATTTTTGAAGTACGTGTTTATTTACACCCCGTACGGGTTCCCAAAAACGCCTTCCCCCTGAGAGTTAAGATAACTGGTGTTAAGATAACGGGCTTAATATGCACATTGTACTCAAAACTGATGTTTCAAAAACGGTCTTTGAAATACCCATAATAAGATGTGTAAAAATATTGTGAGAAAGAAATTACTTGAGGAAAGTGGATTTTGATATGGTGTGTTATTTTCGATCTCACGGGTTGGATTTTTAGAACTGTTTGAAGTGTTCCAACCCCTGACATTCCAATCTATGGAGTTTGGCCAAATCCAATGTATGATTCAATTCAAAATGTCTCGAACGGTACTCTAAAGCGTGAAATCAAGTTTTGCTTTCAGTTGTCTCATAATAGTTACGTCACGCAAAAAACGTCAGTATGCTTAAAATTGGTCGTCAATTATTAAATTTGTGAACCATTCCGCAGTATTTTGATTTCGTCCAATCCGGTGTTCGAACGAGTCGTTCTTGACAAAAAAAAAGACGCCAGAACGCTTTCTATGATTTTTTTGCACTATGAATATACAGGAGGGCTCAGTAAGGGCCTGTTTTTACAAACATATTCTTACTTATCACTGATAAGTTATCATTGATAAGTTATCAGCCAAGTTAGCACCGCGATCTTACGGAGATATATTATAGAATACACCAGATGACTCGTTATAGGGCTACTCGTTATAGGGCTAAAATCTCGTTATAGGGCTACTTTTTCAAAAAATAAAATTTCGCTGATTCCGCCTACGCCTGATCGATTATAGGGCTAAAATTTCGTTATAGGGCTAATTTTTTTCAGTTTTTATCGAATCCGTTATAGGGCTATTTCTGTTATAGGGCTACCCTTAGAAAATTATGGTAAAATGTATGACTCACACAGTATGAGTCATGCATGTTCTGTTCAACCAGCACCCGAGAGTCACAAAAGTAAATTTTTGTCTCAATTTTACGTTTTAAAAACAGTCAGGTGACCTGAAAGGCAATAATTTGAAATTCCGGAATTATTCCGTGTTTTTTTGAAAATTAGTCAAATATTTATTTCAAATACTTTAGTAAGCTTGGATATATACACAAATTGTATATTATATACCTATGTACTAGAGATATGTACACTCCCCCCTCATGATAAGGGCCACTTATGTCTCCCGAAAAAGTGGCCTTTGTTATGGGGTGGCCCTTATTATGAGAAAATGGATGTTTTTTCAGATAGTCTGGTTAGTAATTCACTCATTTTTTCATGTTTTTACTTTTTATATTTTTGAATTCCCATGTGGAGGCTAGTAAAGTGTATTTAGTATACACTTTGTATACTTTCTATTAAGAATATCCGGCAATGTTATTGGACAATTTGTTCAGACTTTGCCAGACTATCAAACAAAAACTCAAATCTCTCATAATAAGGGCCACGATTAACACCGCATTGTTGCCCTATTATGAGTAAAAAAATATTTTCAGTGATACTGGCCCCTATTACGAGAGATAAATGCCCATTAATGAGCCAAAAATGTCTTTTTTGGCCCTTATTATGAGAAAAAACTTTTTTGTAAAAAGTGGCCCTTATTATGTAATAAAGTGGCCCTTTTTTGTAAAAAGTGGCCCTTATCATGAGAAAGTGGCCTTTATTATGAGAAAGTGGCCCTTATTATGAGAAAGTGGCCCTTATTATGAGAAAGCGGGTCAAGGTGGCCCTTATGGTCGGGGCCCTTATCATGAGGGGCGAGTGTACTACCGACTCAGTAGTTCTAAATAGGTGTCGTTTTTTTCGATAAAAAACATTATTGCTCAAAATAAGCGTTGCTAATTTCATTGTTTCTCATGGGCATTTTTTACTAAATTTTATTCCGTTTATGGATATAATAAGATTAAATTGTATTCAATACTAATTAAAATTTAAAAGTTTTTAAAACCATACTGTATGTATGTATGATTGATATGTATTTATGATTCATACATAAGACGTAAAAATCACATTTCCGTCAGTTTACAACACTAAAATCGCTTAATGCTGAATGTGCTTAATAAAAGCCAGTGTGCTCAGTAAGGGTCGTTTTTCAAAATGCCTTAACGGACCCTTAATGCGCACAACCCCTGTACTAATTACAATGAGAGTTTTCGTCTGTGAAATTATCTTATGAAAAATAAAAAAAAATATTTTTAAAATAATTCTAGATCTATATTTTTTGTTTGTCATTTTTGGGAAAATTCCCAAGATTTTTAACGTGTAAAGATACTTCTTTCCCGTTATAGGGCTATTTTGCGTATTGCGCAATTCTCAAAACTGTTATAGGGCTAGTGAATACATTACGGAATACACAAAACTCGTTATAGGGCTAGTCCAAAAATAGACTTTTCCAGGTTTAACCCACGCTTTTGCGTAGGCCTAACCTATTATAGGGCTAAAAACTCGTTATAGGGCTAGTTTTCAAAACCAATTTAGTAGCCCTATAACGAGTCATCTGGTGTATAAAAAGTTAGTAATAAAATATGGAAAAATTAAATTCTCAAAAAATATGTAGCGAGCTCTAGAATTTTTTGAAACTTCATAGAAAAATGAAATTCAAAAAATTCTAGAGCTCGCTACAAACATTTTTAGAATTTTACTTTTACATATTTTAATACTAATTTTTCAAGTTCTATATTTTGGCAAAATTGATTTTCAATCTAATGGCCTCTTTGGGCTCAAAAGAATCAAAGGACCGTTATAGCGAAAAAAATATCTAAATAGGGACCAAAAGAACCAAAACAGATATAGTATGTAATACGTACTATTTATAGTATGGAAAAAACACAAATTCGTCCGGAAAAACTTTTTTCTTCTAATATCTTGTTCTTCAAAAAAGTTGAATGAACACTTAAGTGCACTTTCTCCCTGGGAGTTAAAATTGTCTGACATTTCTAGAACGTGTTTTATAGGAGTAGTAAAACGAGAGTGTAGTCCGCGGTGAATAAAAAAATACCTCAAAAATAGATTTCACATTTTACTTTGGTTTCACTCAGTCAAACCATTATTTTTAATTTTGGTGGAGTTAACGCAAGTCTGAAAACACAATTTTCAGCACATTTTTTGATTATGATAAATGTGCCTCTTACTTGGAGAAAAGGGCCTTTATTTGGCACTAACCGAAAACGGAGGAAATTTGCCATAAATGGCCTTTAAAAGGCTCTCTAGCACCAAAACGTCTCCCCTTTTTCAAATTTTTATTTCACCAACGTAATCGACGCATCACACTACATCATATATGTGAGTTTGAGAAAATTTTATTTTTCTCTACAGAAAATTTTCTTCGTTTTCGGTTAGTGCCCTTTATTTGGCGAAAGCAGAGCTAGGTGGCCCAAACCAAAATCTTCGGACATACGCGGAGCCGAATTTAACCCCTTTAGTTTGTTTAATTAGAAAATAGTGTTATCGTGGACAGGATCGGTATTCCGCTGTAATAAATCGAATTTATTATTCGTCACAGGGCAAATCTGATGTCGTCGTATTTTAGAAATGAAGATTTTATTAAATATGGACAGCTTCGAAATCGTTTACTTCTTTAACACTCGATAAATCAAACACATGTGAAAATTTGATTTTTTTTTCGTGACAAATGCTCGTCATGAATGTCGATTACTTTTTAGAGGTTAACAAAATTTATTAATGTTTGCCATTTAATTTTAGGGTATCCGAGAGGCAAATGAACTTTTGTAATTTACATTTAAAGATAAACGTTGGTGGAATTAAAAAAACGGGATTTTGTAGTTTTCCTTCTTGTGTAGATATAGGTCACTTCCTATAATAACCCCTAACCAGTGTTGGAAAGGTTGGCCAACGCTCCAAATCTCCCCAACGCCCAACACTGCCCCTAACCAGTTATATTTACACTATTTTGGCTTCTCTTAACACTTTTTCCGCCCACACCGCACCACAGGGCCTAGTGTGTGGGCGAATAAGTGACTAGGCCAAAATAAATACCGTATGGGGACTCTCAGATTGTAAGGCTTTGAGCAATTTTCCTATGATTTGTAACGCTATTATGACGTCACTCTCACAGTCTGAGCGTCCCCATACGGTATGCTTTGTGTAAATACGTGAAATTTGTATTTTACTATCACAATTATTTTTTTGTCAATTTTGATTTATGTCTATTTTTAAAACGCTGAGAGTTAAATTAATGTAACTTAATATTAATTGTTTTAAAGATGAGATTTATATGAATCGTCGAGGATTAACTTCTAAAAGCTCAATGAATTACAATGGGATCATGACAGATTTTAGCGACTCATTTTTTATATCAGTTACAGTCCTTGTAATAATAAAAAAAAAAACCAAGACGATAGTTCGTATTTTTGAAACAAAACGAACAAACACCCGAAAAATGTTTTCGAATTTTCCCATTAATTTTAATCGTGGGAAATATAGACGATTTCTCCAAAAAAATTAGCGTCAACCGTTTTGTGCGCCTTGTTGAAGCAAAACTAAAAACAATGAACTTTTTTGCCAAGTTCACGGCGTTGACAGTTACTTAGTTAAAAAACATTTGTGTTGCCTTTTTATTGACACTTTCCCATAACACATAGGGCCTAAAATCTGTTACGATATGAGACTATGTCAAGAAAAGGGCGGCTATGAAAAGGGCCATGTAACATGGCCCATGTTTTTCACCATGTTACTTTTTGAGGGTTTTTTTTTATAAACAACAGGTCCCTCACCTCAAGAGGCGTCATGAACATCGTAAATGGCGAAAGTCGAAAATTTGGTTTACAAAAAAAAAACGAAAATTATATAAAAAAAATCTCAAGGATTTTCATGAAAATAATGTATCGCTGTGATTTTCAAACGCGAAAAAAATAAATAATGTTACCACTTTTTGGTAACGTTACTTGAAAGCGCGTCTGAGGCCTATAAGGCCTGTCATTGGTCCTTTTTCTAGCTCAATGAAGCTTAAAGAATGGAATGCACGGAATTCTAAAACTCAATGAAGAAAATAGCTCAAAAAGGGGCCAATGACAGGCCACATAGGCCTCAGACGCGCTGTCAACTAATGTTACCAAAAAGTGGTAACATTATTTATTTTTTTCGCGTTTTAAAATCACTGCGATACACCCTAGAAAGTAACGAAATTTTGTGGAACTTTTCTTTCTTTTTTTTTGAAAAAAAAATTAAAGCAATAAAATTTTAATGATACGTTCAAAGCGTCGAGCCGAAACATAAATGTATTTTTAAGTGTTTTTTGATTCATTTCTGATATCCTTCGGGGGTGCAACTGTTCAGGGTTGATTATTTTCTCGTCATTAAGGGGGGAATTGCAGCAATCCGTAATTGCATAAGCGATTTAGAATGTTTTGTTAGCACAAATTTTGTTGAAACTTTAGCTAGCACTTTTTTTTGTTAACCAAAAATTATTTAGACTTCAGAATGTCTATAATGGACAACTTTATTAGAATAACAATAATTTTACCCTGGTTTTCTGGTAGACAACCTCTTTAAGTTAACACTGATTCCTTAAGTTAACTCAAATTCCTTAAGTTAACACTACGTCTTTAGGTTAACACTACGTCTTTAGGTTAACACTACGTCTTTAAGTTAACACTACGTACTTAAGTTACACACTCCGTTCTCATACATTGCCTCCTACACAATACGTTCTTACGTTAACACTACATTAAAACGCAACCATACATTAACGCGACATTTGTTTTGCTCTGTACTAAATGTTTATGTTCTAAGAGGACAAGTTTAATGATAACTGGGGAGTAGACCGGGAAATTTTCATTCGAACCCATTTCCCGGTCTAACCCCTTATCACACCAATAGACAAAAAAGCTATGACGGAATGTGCCTTATGTTAGTGCACTAGGTTAGTGCATTAGTTACGTTAATAAGGTTACGTTAACAGAATGGAGTTCGCGGGAACGTGACCGACCAGACGTTAACGTCTAAAATTTATGTTGTGAAACATTGACCTATTAAGAATTGCACATCCGGCGGCACCGGGTTAATTATTTTTATGATATTGTTAATGCAATCCGGAATTATTAGTAGACAGCGTGTCTGAAATGAATTCTAAACGTGAAAAAACAAATAAAACCTCGTAAAGAATATGTCCTGAGAAGAATAATCTGACCGGACATCAAAAACTAATGCTACTTAGAAATTGACGCTTGTTTTAACTCCCTGAAAGAATAGTCCATACATCTGTCAAATATAAGTTATCAAGTTTTTTTCAATACATCCCCTGCGCCGTTATTTGGCCAACCGTTATCTGACCGAATTTTCCGCTCGTTCTTTTATCTGGCCGAAATTTTCAGGAATGATTTTCAAGGAACTACTATTTTTACATGGTAAGCGCTGCCGCCGTTATCTGGCCATTATTACGTCAATAAAATGTTTCGGTGAATATGTCGGCCAGATAACGGCGCAGAGGGTTATTACAAAAACATGTCATTACCCAAAAATAGTGTTAAGTTTATAATCAACTGTTGAAAAAAACATGTGAAAAATATTAATTGATGCTTGTTTGACCCTTATAATCGAGTACGCCGCCAATAACCCTATATGATTTAGGGTATATGTTATCAAAATCCAATTAAAACACATTTCTTAATATTTATTTTAGGACCACCTGGTTATTATATGTTGGACAGTAGGTATGCTCATCGAGCTTACTTCCCACAGGAATACGCTGAACAAAGGTAAGATTTCTTTAGATTTATAATACAGTCGTTACCTCCATAAAGGGCACTGTTTCGTCAAAAAAGTGATTATCTTAAGTGATCGTCAAAAAGTGATTATCTTAACTCCCAGGGGGAAGTGCGTGTAAATAGACACGCAACTTGTTATTTTTGTCAATTTAAGGCATTTGGGGGACCCGTAGGGCAAAACGGGTATTGGTGACCCCCCTCAACTTTTCAAGAAAATTCGATTGACGGTGTTATTTTTTGCGTAGGTTGGAGATTTCAAACAGCTCTCTAGGGGGCCCTGGTGGCCTAAATTAATTTCTGAATAATCAGATCGACGTAGTTTGACGAGCTCTACAACTTGGCTTTACCAGTTTTTTTGAATTATTGGGAATTATTGTGAATTTTTTAAGTGCGTGTTTATTTACACGCATTTTCCCCCTACGGGTTCCCAAAAACTCCTTTCCCCTAAGAGTTAACGGCCGATTTTGTCGAGAACGAAAAACAGCCATTATGGAAGTACGAACTATACTGTCAAGAAAAAACTGGCCGGTTAACGGGTTTTCGACCGGTTAAGGGGTCAATGCGTAGTCGTTAAACAATATTATCATAAAAAATTGGTTCAAAAGAAGCCGGTTAAAAGCGCATCCTGTTTAATATTGTTTTTGTATTAAAGCAACGTAACGTAATTTTTATACATGTCTAAGATCAAACGCATTTCAAGAAATGGAATAATTGAAATTAAACCTAAATGAATAAATGATNATAATTTTTGATAATTTTTGATAATTTTTGATAATTTTTGATAATTTTTGATAATTTTTGATAATTTTTAATAATTTGTGATAATTTTTGATAATTATGATTAGTTTACCATATTTTCGAGACTGTTTTAAGAAAAACTTGACAATGTTTCACACAATTGTTTTACTATTCCATCTACGCCCTGCCCATTATCCGGTACCCTCGTAATTATCTGTCAACTTTCGTCAAAGTTACAAGATAATGGTACAAACGAGAATTTGTGAAAATTTCTCCCTTAAAAAACTCCCTTAACATCATAAGCAAAAATTTGTAGGGCATTTTTCATTCATTTCATTATTAATTTATCCGGTAGTGTGCGGTCAAATTTAATCGGCAGGCCTTTTCGCTTATTTTCCGGTATTCCGTCGACGCACTACGCAGATATCCGGTATCCTGCGCGGTTTTTTCCGTGAATCTCGCCGCGGGCTGCCGGATAATTTGTTGCCTTGTATAAGAGAAGAAAATACCGGTAACCACCGGACAACCAGTAGCTTTATGAAAGTTATAATTAAAGTACACAAGGTGCGCCGTTAACCGGCACCAAATTTTTTTTGAAAACCTGCCGGTTAATGGCAAATAGACCGGTTAATGGGGACATGCGTAGGCATTTTTGCTGGGAAATTTTCGGTCACAAACTGCCGGTTAACGGCAAATAGCGTAGGCGCTGCCGATTAACGGGGTGCCGGTTAACGGCGCACCCTGTGTAATCAAAATAATCAAATATGAGTCCAAAACGTGTACTGGAGTTATTGTTTGGAGCTTTCCGTGAAGAAGGTAATTTACAGAATCTGTTTTGTTTTTTTGTTAATGCATTTGTTATTTGTTCATAAACAATGGCCTTCTTATTTTTCCGACCGAGCAATAACAAAGCATGGTTAAGTCTACCTTAGCACTAGGAATATGATGTTATGCAATATGATTGGAGGCCGCTCTTATTAGGCAACATTTTTTTCCCAAATTGATGTCTTGGTTTTTTTCTGTTGGTTTATTTTTTATAATTTATTATCAACCAAGTCATAACCATCACAAGCGGACTTGGCATCTAAAAAAAAATTAATAATTACAATCGAAACTTATTAACCTCAAATTTATAAACGATGGTAATAATTTGTTTACTCGACAATGGGATTTACCCTAAAGGGACCGGTTATAGGAAAGTCAAGCTGCACTTTAAGTGCAGTAATACCGTTACGCAATTTTGAAAAAAAAAATTGTTCAAAACAACCTTTATCTGGCCACTTCAGATCTGCAACGTTTATATAAATTACACAGGATGTGCGCCGTTAACCGGCCAGTAAAATTGATAAAAAAAAAAGTGACCGGTAACGGGTCAATGCGTAGTCGTTAAATAATGTTATCCTTTGAATGGCCGGTTGACGGGTAGCCGGTTAAAGGCGCATCCCGTGTATTGAAACCCCTATGTTTCTCCGACAACATAAGAGCCCATACCAATAAGTCTATACGGTATAGGGTATATTATATAGTATATAATATATACCACCTGACCAGTTATCTTAACAACTGTTTTGCTGAAAAAAGTGTAAAGGTAATTTGGGTTGGGCAGTTGGTAAGATGATTTGAAATAGCGACACAACTCGGTCCAACTAGGGTTAAGACCCAACTTTGTTAACTCCAAAGGGGAAGGAGTTTTTGGGAACCCGTGGGGGGAAAATGGGTGTAAATAAACACGCACTTAAAAAATTCACAATAATTCGCAATAATTCAAAAAAAACTGATAAAGCCAAGTTGTAAAGCTCGTCAAACTACGTCGGTCTGACTATTCAGAAATTGATTTGGGCCACTAGGGCCCCTAGAGAGCTGTTTGAAATATCCAACCTACGCAAAAAACACCGTCAATGTAATTTTTTCGAAAAGTTGAGGGGGTCAGCAATACTCGTTTTGACCTATGGGGCCTCCATATGCCTTAAATCGACAAAAAAACACGTAATGTGTTTATAAACACGCACTTGCCCCTGGGAGTTAAGATAACGGGCTCAAAATGCAGACCCTACTCAAAACTGATGTTTCAAATACAGTCTTTGAAATACCCATAATAAGATGTGTAAAAATATTGTGAGAAAGAAATTACTTGAGGAAAGTGGATTTTGATATGGTGTGTTATTTTCGATCTCACGGGTTGGATTTTTAGAACTGTTTGAAGTGTTCCAACCCCTGACATTCCAATCTATGGAGTTTGGCCAAATCCAATGTATGATTCAATTCAAAATGTCTCGAACGGTACTCTAAAGCGTGAAATCAAGTTTTGCTTTCAGTTGTCTCATAATAGTTACGTCACGCAAAAAACGTCAGTATGCTTAAAATTGGTCGTCAATTATTAAATTTGTGAACCATTCCGCAGTATTTTGATTTCGACCAATCCGGTGTTCGAACGAGTCGTTCTTGAGAGAAAAAGACGCCAAAACGCTTTCTATGATTTTTTTTGCTCTATGAATATTCAGGAGCGCTCAGTAAGGGCCTGTTTCAACAAACATTTTCTTACTTAGCACTCAATTTAGCACCGCGATCTTACGGAAAAACGTTACGAAAAATCGAGAATTTTTTCCCTAGAACGGTCTTTTGATTATTTTGGGCATGCAGGGGCCATTAGATTAAAAATAAATTTTTCCAAATTATAAAACTTGAAAAGCGAGTAATAAAATATGGAAAAATTAAACTTTTAAAATATCTGTAGCGAGCTCTAGAATTTTTTCAAACTTCATAGAAAAATGACATTCTAGAGCTCGCTACAAACATTTTGAGAATTTTATTTTTCCATATTTTATTACTAATTTTTAAGTTCTATATTATATGTTTTTAAGTTCTATAATATATATTTTTAAGTTCTATTTTATTACTAATTTTTCAAGTTCTATATTTGCGCAAAATTTATTTTCAATCTAATGGCCCCTGTGGGCCCAAAAGAATCAATGGACCGTTCTAGCGAAAAAAAAATCTAAATAGGGACCAAAAGAACCAAAACAGATATAGTATGTATAGTATGAAAAAAAAACACAAAAAACGTCCCAAAAAACGTTTTTCTCCAAATAAATTGTTCTTCAAAAAAGTTTTTATCCGAAAGACCGTGTGCCCAAAACGGCATATGAAAATGACTGTCAAAAAATCTTAAAATCATTTGATAGAAGTAGTAGTGAAGGTATACTCCGCGGTGAATGAACACTTTCCCCTGAGAGTTAAAAATGTTTGACATTTCTAGAACGTGCTTTATAGGAGTAGTAAAACGAGAGTATATAGGCCGCGGTGAATAAACAAATACCTCAAAAATAGATTTCACATTTTACTTTGGTGTCACTCACCCCCACATCAGTCAAACCATTATTTTTAATTTTGGTGGATTTAACGCAAGTCTGAAAACACAATTTTCAGCACATTTTTTAACTATGATAAAAGTGCCCCTTACTTGGAGAAAAGGCCTTTATTTGGCACTAACCGAAAACGGAGAAAATTTGCCATAAATGGCCTTGAAAAGGCTCTCTAGCACCAAAACGTGTCTCCTTTTTCAGATTTTTATCTCACCAACGTAATCGACGCATCAAACTACATCATATATGTCAGTTTGAGAAAATTTTATGTTTTCCCTACGGAAAATTTTCTCCGTTTTCGGAGTTTTCCGTTAGTGCCCTTTATTTGGCGAAAGCAGAGCTAGGTGGCCCAAACCAAAATCTTCCGACATACGCGGAGCCGAATTTAACCCCTTTAGTTTGTTTAATTAGAAAATAGTGTTATCGTGGACAGGATCGGTATTCCGCTGTAATAAATCGAATTTATTATTCGTCACAGGGCAAATCTGATGTCGTCGTATTTTAGAAATGAAGATTTTATTAAATATGGACAGCTTCGAAATCGTTTACTTCTTTAACACTCGATAAATCAAACACATGTGAAAATTTGATTTTTTTTTCGTGACAAATGCTCGTCATGAATGTCGATTACTTTTTAGAGGTTAACACAATTTATTAATATTTTTGAACTTTTTTGAAATTTACATTTAGAGATTAACGCTGATAAAATTAAAAAACGGGATTTTGAAGTTTACCTTATTTACATATAGGTCACTTCCTGTAAGACACCCCTAACCAGTTATCTTTACACTAGTTACCGTAACAGGCTTATCTTAACACTTGTTGGACGGATTCAAAAATATCGTATCGCGATTTCAAATTCTTGATATTTTTTTCTGTGGTAATTTCGACATGGGTACGGCCTGCGCTGTTATCTTTGATTTTTTTTATTTCACTTTTATTTTGAAAGATAACGACGCACCTTGTCCATATGTTGTAATTTGTAATTTTGAATTGTACTTTACCTTTAATGAACAATATTCATATCTGGACAAATAAATTTGTTTTGTGTAAAGATGTGAAATTTGTATTTTACTATAATATTTTTTGTCAATTTTGATTGATTTCTATTTTTAAAACGCTGAGAGTTAAGTTAATGTAACTTAATATTAATTGTTTTAAAGATGAGATTTAAATGAATCGTTGAGGATTAACTTCTAAAAGCTCAATGAATTACAATGGGATCATGACAGATTTTAGCGACTCATTTTTTATATCAATTACAGTCCTTGTAATCCCATATTAATTTGGCTGATTGTGTGAAAAAATCAAGACAATATTCCGTATTTTGAAACAAAACGAAAAGACGCCCGAAAAATGTTTTCGAATTTCCCCATTAATTTTATTCGTGGGAAATATAAAAGATTTTTTCAAAAAGCGGCGTCAACATTATCATCAAAATTGTAAAACTATATTTTGGATGTCGTTTTTTGTCAAGTTCACGACGTAAAGAGTTACCTGGTTTAAATACAGGTGTATTGTTTTTTTATTGACACTTTCCCATGACGCATAGGGCGTAAAATCAGATAAGATTTGGGACTTTTGTCAAGAAAAGGGCTGTTAAGAAAAGGGCGATACAGCTGTATTTCATGGTGTCACTTTTAGAAGGTTTTGTTGTAAAAAAAACAGGTCCCTCACCTCGTGAACATCGAAAATGGCGAAAGTCGAAAATTTGGTTAACAAAAAAATTATAAAAAAAATCCTAATGATTCTCAGGAAAATGGTCAACACCCTAGAAAGTAACGAAATTTTTTGGAACCTTTCTTTTTTTTTTGAAAAAAAAAATAAAGCAATAAAATTTTAATGATACGTTCAAGGCGTCGAGCCGAAACATAAATGTATTTTTAAGTGTTTTTTGATTCATTTCTGATATCCCTCGGGGGTGCAACTGTTCAGGGTTGATTATTTTCTCGTCATTAAGGGGGGAATTGAAGCAATCCGTAATTGCATAAGCGATTTAGAATGTTTTGTTAGCACAAATTTTGTTGAAACTTCAGCTAGCACTTTTTTTTGTTAACCAAAAATTATTTAGACTTATGTTCAGAATGTCTATAATGAACAACTTTATTAGAATAACAATAATTTTACCCTGGTTTTCTGGTAGACAACTCCACTACCTCTTTAAGTTAATACTGAGTCCTTAAGTTAACTCAAATTCCTTAAGTTAACACTACGTCTTTAGGTTAACACTACGTCCCAAAGTTAACACTACGTACTTAAGTTATACACTCCGTTCTCATACATTGCCTCTTACACAATACGTCTTTACGTTACACACGTTCTTACGTTAAGACTACATTAAAACGCAACCATATATTAACGCGACATTTGTTTTGCTCTGTACTAAATGTATATGTTGTAAAAGGACAAGTTTAATGATAACTAGGGAGTAGACCGGGAAATTTTCATTCGAACCCATTTCCCGGTCTAACCCCTTATCATACCAATAGACAAAAAACTATGACGGAATGGGCCATATGTTAGTGTATTAGTTACGTTAATAAGGTTACGTTAACAAAGGGAGTTCGCGTGAACGTGACCGACCAGACGTTAACGTCTAAAATTAATGTTGTGAAACATTGACCTATTAAGAATTGCACATCCGGCGGCACCGAGTTAATTATTTTTATGATATTGTTAATGCAATCCGGAATTATTAGTAGACAGCGTGTCTGTAATGAATTCTAAACGTGAAAAAACAAATAAAACCTCGTAAAGAATAGGAAATCTGACCGGACATCAAAAACTAATGCTACTTAGAAATTGACGCTTTTTTTAACTCCCTAAAATAATATTCCATACATCTGTCAAATATAAGTTACCAAGTTTTTTTTTAATACATCCCCTGCGCCGTTATTTGGCCAACCGTTATCTGACCGAATTTTCCGCTCGTTCTTTTATCTGGCCGAAATTTTGAGGAATGATTTTCAAGGAACTCCTATATTTACATGTTAAGCGTTGCCCCGTTATCTGGCCATTATTACGTTAATAAAATGTTTCGGCCAGATAACGGCGCAGAGGGTGTATTACAAAAACATATCATTACCCAAAAATAGTGTTAAGTTTATATTCAACTGTTGAAAAATTACATGGGAAAAATACTGATTGATGTCTGTCTCACCCTGATAACATCGATTAAGGCTGAATTTGGGTCGCAATTGGCGAAATAAAAAAAGGCGGCCATGGAAGAGGTCATCTCATTTTACATTGACGTGATTGGTTAGAGTTGAACCAAATTTAATATTCGCGTATTGAAAATACGTCTATCTCTTCCAAGGCCGCCTCTTTTTTTATTTCGCCAATTGCGACCCAAATTCAGCCTTAATCGATTTTAATCGAGTACGCCGCCGATAACCCTATATGATTTAGGGTATATGTTATCAAAATCCAATTAAAACACATTTCTTAATATTTATTTTAGGACCACCTGGTTATTATATGTTGGACAGTAGGTATGCTCATCGAGCTTACTTCCCACAGGAATACGCTGAACAAAGGTAAGATTTCTTAAGATTTATAATACAGTCGTTACTTCCACAAAGGGCACTTTTTCGTCAAAAAAGTGATTATCTTAAGTGACCGTCAAAAAAGTCTTAACGGCCGCTTTTGTCGAGAACCAAAAATAGCCATTATGGAAGTACGGACTATACTGTCAAGAAAAATGAAAGCAAGAAAGAAAGTTTTAGTACACAAATAAGTAACTTTATCAATTAGGTCAAATATACTTGAAAATAATTGTTACCAAATCCGCAAGATTTATATTCAAATATAAACAGTATACACAGGATGCGTCATTAATACATTTTTTTAACTGGCCGGTTAAAGGGTTTTCGGCCGGTTAAGGGGTCAATGCGTAGTCGTTAAACAATATTATCATACAAAAATTTGGTTCAAAAGTAGCCGGTTAAAAGCGCATCCTGTTTAATATTTTTTTGTATTAAAGCAACGTAACGTAATTTTCATACATGTCTAAGATCAAACGCATTTCAAGAAATGGAATAATTGGAATTAAACCTAAATGAATAAATGATTTTGCCCCAGATTATATTGTGGTCATTTTTTTTCATAATTTTATGCTGTATGGGCAGGAAAATATGAAATATATACAATAGGAAATTTGTCGCCGTTTACCCAAATAAAAAAATAAAATGTAATCACAAAACAATTCAAATGAAATAAAAAATTTGTTGTATACGCTTTATGGCGATAAAAATATGAATTTTTTTTTATTATACGGGGAAAATGCGATCTTGAGCAAATTCTAATGAACAGTGAAAGCTANAAGTAGCCGGTTAAAAGCGCATCCTGTTTAATATTTTTTTGTATTAAAGCAACGTAACGTAATTTTCATACATGTCTAAGATCAAACGCATTTCAAGAAATGGAATAATTGGAATTAAACCTAAATGAATAAATGATTTTGCCCCAGATTATATTGTGGTCATTTTTTTCATAATTTTATGCTGTATGGGCAGGAAAATATGAAATATATACAATAGGAAATTTGTCGCCGTTTACCCAAATAAAAAAAATAAAAGGTAATCACAAAACAATTCAAATGAAATGAAAAACTTGTTGTATACGCTTTATGGCGATAAAAATATGAATTTTTTTTTATACGGGGAAAATGCGATCTTGAGCAAATTCTAATGAACAGTGAAAGCTAATCATAATGATAAATACTCCGGTACCGACGTGTATATAAACAGGAGTTCTCATCGGACCTTTAAATTTGACCTCACAGATCTTATGCTGCTAATCTCATTTAAATTAAAATACCTCAGCGATTCTAAAACACCTCAAAATTTCAAACGCTGTGAAATCAAATTAACGAAACTAATAGGATTCGTATTTATAGCTTTGGTTTTTATAAAGCTCCATAAAAAAATCATGACCACGAAATAACACTCAAAACGAAAATTGGAACTTATTTTCAAACGAACACAAAACCCCCTTAATTTTGTTTGTCACGTGACGTACAGTAACAATGAAATAAAAGGAGTCTCGCGGAAACAAACCAATCAGACGCGAGAACGACTTTAAGGGGGAAAAGTAGTAGAATTTTTTTTATCGCGGTGGGCAACATCTTTGAAATGATATAAATTAAACAGCTACATAAATTACCGTCAGTCAAAGTATTATTACGCCGAGTAATTTATAAAAAAATAATTCATGCAAAATGGAAGTTATTTTTTTTGTTTTGGAACGCACATCTGTAAACCAATATGTTCCGATTCTAATTAACAATTCTTGTGAACATTTTTTTTTGTTAACTCCAGTAGCGAATTCCAAAAATTGCTTAAATTCTTGTTAGAGGCCACAAAAATGATCAATGTTACTAAAAAAGAATGACTCACCCATTTCGCAAACTCTCTAAAATGGAAACCACAAAAACGAACCACACAAAGACAGGTCAATGCGTTTTCGGATTATCAATTTACCTATTTTATTGTATCAGATCAAAAACGACAAAAAAATAAAATAAAATGAATTTATAAAATAAAAATTTATTCATAGTGATTATGAAATTTTCTTACATGACAGAATGTTTGACAGGCTACGCCAATTTTGGATCAATTACCTTATTAGTACGACTAAAAATAAATGTCAATTTTTTTGTTACTTTTTTTGCTGATTTTTTTGTCAGGTACGTTAATAATGAAAACAACGCGGTTTGATTACTCGCGCAGTGACTCAATTGCTAAAAATAATAAACATAAAACAAAACCGCGATGTTTTCATAGTTTGCGAACCTTACCTTAAAATAAATGTAAGGTTTGAACCTTTTTTGGTTATATGTAAAATAACATTCTTTTAAAATTTCGTGATTTATTTTTATGTAGTAAAAACTAAAAAAAAATAATTATCATACACAGGGTGCGCCGTTAACCGGCACCAAATTTTTTTTTGAAAACCTGCCGGTTAACGGCAAATAGTCCGGTTAAAGGGGACATGCGTAGGCGGAAGACGTCTTAGGTTATTTATGTTTTAACATTCGTCATTTCTTTGGAAACCTACCGGTTAATAGCAAATAGACTGCTTAATGAGTACATGCGTAGGCGTTTTTGCTGGAAAATTTTGGGGCAAAAAACTGCCGGTTAACGGCAAATAGCGTGGGCGCTGCCGGTTAACGGCGCACTCTGTGTATAATATTATATAAAACCGCAAAATTAAATTAATCAATATCAATTAAGATGATCAAGAACAAAATTCAATATAGCATAAAGCTAGATTTTCCAGATTTTTTTCAGTTTCGGAATATTAGTTTGAGGGTTAAATAGGTTTCTTTCGACAATGTTCTATTTAAAAAATAGTAATTTTGGACAAAAACTAACGAGTTGGATATGATGTATTATTTTTAATTGTGTGGTAATCGTACTCGTGCCAGCTCGTGGTAAGAGCATAATTTTCAATATTCGTTATTATTATCTAAGTCTTAACTGATGTCAAGAATAATTTGGCGGTAAAGTTTCACAATTAAGACGAACGCCCGGATTATTACGCAAATTAATTTCTTAGAATTTAAATTAAATTATTTTAATTTTGAAAATAAAACTGCGTAAACAAATATATAATAGACAAAGAATTTTTTATTTGGATACCATTACGTAAACTTAATGGGCCCTCACTGAGCGTTCTTAAACTTGCTTGGCGTTTTTTTGTAATTTCTACAGTAGTACACATTTGATATGTTACGTAATTCACAACTAATAACAAACACCGTGTTTGGCACCTTTCAAAGAATCTATCAGTTACAGATTATACGTATAAAGTTACATAACGTCAGAACTTTGTCCCACGTTTTGATGATTCGGAATCTAAAAATACTCTTTAGCGCCAAAATCTATTTTTTTTTAAATTTATTTTTATATCATCATTGTGATCTACCGGTTGAAGTTCAACCGGTGTTTGTTCAACCGTTGAACTACATGATACATACACCTTTCCCCTACAAAAAGCTCTGAAATGTGTCATTTTTGGCTTGAAAGTAGTTTGATTCATGAGCTCCAAAATGTTCTAAAACCAGCCAATTAATTTCAATTAGGTAGGCCGAAAAAAAATGAACGATTTGTGGCAATATTTTAAGACGTAAAAAGGAGGCTATTTGTCATAGTAAAGATATTTATTGTTGGTTCTTGACATACGGAGCAGGAGGCGACGGGGCTCCATAACACCAAAAAGCTCCATTGTACCACACCGAGTACCACACCGAGCAGCGAGCTACCGTCTAAAACGCGGCGGTAGAGTGGCGCTATCCGATTTGACTCAACTTTCACGTCAGTCGGGGCCAGTAGTATATAGATGGTGCGTTTAGATCGCCGTCGCGGGCAGCCCCGGTCTAGTAAACTGGCGGTGACGCGGTGTAGTACCTTCTAACAATATTTGCCTTCTAATAAAGCGAGTGGAATGGCTAAGTGGTCATTTTGGTGTTTTCATTACAAGCTTTCGGCGCGGGGCTGGGAGGGCGGTGGTGGTAGTGGCGGTGGTGGTGGTGGTGGTGCAGTACCACACCCGACCCGGGCTACTAGACCAACGCCTAACCCGCTGTCTAAACTGCTTTTACCAAACAGCTCATTCAGATTTTCGCATCAGATTAACACATCAGTGTGTGTACAGTACACGCAGGGCGGAGTAGGGCCCATTCCAACCACACCACATCGAAAATACAGCACCAATCTCGCTCTAACCAAATATCCACGTTGTCCGGATAATCGCAACAAACATTTTTTTTTTCTTGCCTTTATTTACTATCCTATTCTTTTTTTTTTCTAAAAATGGAAAAAAATACCTGTTCCAGTTTTGAAAACAGACTATGTCGTAATGGCATCCGATATTGAAATTTACTCGTGGTGGTCTTAATACAGACGCTATTTTATAGCGTGGACACAGTATCTAGTCTGGTGGTTGGTAAAGTAAAAGGGGAATAGATAATATGAGGCTACAGTCCGTACTCTCAATACGGCCGCACTCAGTAAAGACGATTTCTTCCAATACGGACGCTTTTAGTGAAAAAATATCACCAAAATAGTCGAAAAATAGCCACTTTACGACAATTCACCCCAATACGGACGCTATTTTCCAGAATCAAAAACATCCCTATTGAAAGTAACGACTGTAGTTTTCATCAAATTATACGGCGTTAAAATAAAATAAAAATTCTGGGGAAAAAAACTCTGGGATGCCCAAATTTTACGGTACGGGCTGCCACATTTTGCGATTGGGTTAACTTAATAATGGCGAAAAAAACTTTTTTAATTAATTAAGGACCTTAATTAAGGTACCGGAATTTCAAGACATCGCGGTAAAATATTTGTTTTAATTTTTTATTAAAAATGTAGATTGACGTAGAAAAATCGCAAGATGGTCCTTTTAAAAATTCCACCCAATCAATAATGTTCAACGAGTGTACCGTATACTTCATACGCTTGTAAATATTTAACTCGTAGGGTTCAGAACAACCTAATTTACTTAGTGTCGGGCCAAGGTCGGTGACAAATTAAATCACATCGATCATGACCATTTAAGATTTTGAGTTATTCGATTTCGAGTTTTATTAAAAATAATTTTATCATAATTTCATTCAGCTAGGATATTATGGCGACAAATACGGTAATAAAAAGGCATTAGATGGCTATGTCATACGATATAGTGCATCAAGCTGTATTTAGGGGGCGGGCAATTGCGTAACGCCGTCGTGTCAAAGTTAATGGAATTTTCTTGCTAATCCGATTGGCTCGATTGAATCCCAGCTGAAAGAAACATCACTGGTTGTGATTCAGCACTCTTTTTTTAATTGAAAATACTTTTTACAAAAATGCTATTTCTAATCATATAATAGGTTATAATGATATCAGCCAAATGAAATTAGTATGAAACTTTTCAGGGAATATTTGTTTTATTTTTTACCGATAATTTACAGTTTTTAAATAGCCGACCAATAACCGATGAGTAAGACCCACAGCTGGGAGGCCACACAGTACAGATTTTTTTTACAAACCATAGAACATATACAATAAGTTATTTTATATCGGGGTGAAATCTTGCTCCGTTAAACTTGCCTTCAAATTGGCGCGCTTATTGGACGCTAGTTTAAATCGCGGCCGCTGATTGGCTGCATAAACCTACTGTTCTCGCGCGAGAACATTAGCTAGATATAAAAATTACTCATGGTACTCGATAATATTTGTGTAAACAAATAGATTTATTTTTTTGTTCGTGAAACATTAGAGCGCACCCTGTGTACTGTAAATATATATCGTAATATATACTGGTATATTGTAATATATACTGTGTGGTCCAAAAATGAATCAGTAAGAGTTCAAATTGGCCCTGACTGATTCATTTTTGTGCTGGTTTTCAGAGAGGCCGTATAAAAAGAACACATATATCTTGCAAATACAAAAAAACGCACACATCTACAGACCCTGACTGTATAAATTTTTGTAACTATTAACATATTATTCTAGATATCCTCCTATGGGCAGTTATATTCCAACAGCATATCATCCACACCCTAATTCGCACCATCCGTACATGCCGTGGACACCCCATGATCATATTCCGGCAGTATTTGTTCAACAGCATCCCGACTATCATCCCCAAGTTCCGGTTTCTGAAAACTCGCCTCATCACCGAGCTGAGTCAGTCGCATCATCAGATTCGTCAAACTCGAAGAAATCGACCGGAAAGGGGCGCAAATCACCCCAAGTGAAATACGCACCAATCAAGCATAAGAGCGCAATGCAACTTGCTGAGATTGAGGAAATGGCACAACAGGCAGATCGCATGCGCATCAACGATAAATCTTCCAAATCGTCAAGGGAAAGACGAAACTCTGGGGAATCAGGTAATCATTTTTACCTTTTAAAATAGGCACCGTTTTTCGTACAATAATTTGTTTGGAAAATTTTTTGGAGAATTTTTGGGGAGCTTTTTTTGGAGAATATGTCGGAGAATTTTTTGGAGAATTTTTTGGAGAATTTTTTGGAGAGTTTTTTGGAGAATTTTTTGGAGAATTTTTTGGAGAATTTTTTGGAGAATTTTTTGGAAAATTATTTGGAGAATTTTTGGGAGAATTTTTTGGAGAATTTTTTGGAGAATGTTTTGGAAAATTATTTGTAGAATTTTTTGGAGAATTTTTTGGAGAATTTTTTGGAGAATTTTTTGGAGAATTTTTGGAGAGCTTTTAGGACATTTTTTTGGAAAACTTTTTGGAGAACTTTTTGGATAATTTTTTTGGAGATTTTTTTGGATAGTTTTTTGGAGATTTTTTTGGAGATTTTTTTGGAGATTTTTTTGGAGATTTTTTTGGAGATTTTTTTGGAGATTTTTTTGAAGAACTTTTTGGTCAATTATTTGGAGAACTTTTTGGACAATTTTTTGAAGAATTTTCCGAAGACATTTTTCCAAAAAGATTTATCTGTTAATAACATTTTCCACGAAAAAACTTTATCTACGAACAACATCTCCTTCTAAAAACTCCCGAAAACTTATTGAGTGAAAATTTAATAAATGGAAACATAACAAATGATAACTTAATAAATGAAATTAAACATTTTAGTTTCCTTTTATTAAGTTTTTTTTGGAGTATACGTTTTTTGCACAAGTTCACCCTAACATCTGTATACCAAATAATAATAATAATGTTTAAAATTTGGACTCAAAACAAATTCTCTACTTCGAACATAACACAAATCATTACAACATTGTTATGTCAAAGGAATATTAAAACATATTTTAGAACACACACCACACATAATTAATTTAAAAACTTTTTGTTAAAATTGCGTTTTTTTTGTGTTGTTGTAATATTATGCGTAACTTGCGCCGTGTAAGTCTGCAGGTTTCGGAACATATGGAAAACATATTTCATAATAATCGTATGATCATTCTACATCATATCAAACGATTTCGATTAGATAATTTGAACTAGCGTACCCAATTTTATCCCAATTTTGAAGTCATGATGTCTTACCATCCGAGCAAAACCGAGTTGAAATTTTGGGACTGGTATAATTAGGTACCAACTGTTAACCACAGATAAAAAAAAGTAGCGGTGTAAAAACGCAGATCAATTAAAATGCACTGATAAAAGAAATTCTAAAACGGATCTCTTCGCAAATCAAATACCGCATGGATGCCGATTATGTTTTTTTCCTGTGACAGGACACACCAAAGCCTTCAATTACGCTCATTTGACTATAATGAATATTTGATTTTGCTTTCTTGTAGAAAAGTGAAGACAACTCGCTTTTCCTCGAGAACTCGAACCTTTTTTTCAATAACGCATGGGGACGGTCAAAGTGCAAGGCTTAGAGCAATTTTCCTATGATTTGTAACGCTATCCTGGTCACCGTTGTAGTCTGAGCGTCCCCATCCGGTATTTGGTTTGTAAGACCGATGATTGACCGTTAACTCTCAGGGCGAAGGGGTTTTTGGGAACCCGTAGGGAAAAAATGTGTGTTTATAAACACGCCCTTAAAAATTCACAATAATTCAAAAAAAAACCGGAGGATCCAAGTTGTAGAGCTAGTCAAACTACGTCGATCTGACTACTCAGAAATTGATTGAGGCCACCAGGGCCCCCTAGAGAGCTGTTTGAAATCTTCAACCTACGCAAAAAACGCCATCAATCGAATTTTCTCGAAAAATTGAGGGGGGTCAGCAATACCCGTTTTGTCCGACGGGGCCTCCATATGCCTTAAATCGACGAAAAAACAAGTTTTGTGTCTATATACACGCACTTCCTCCTAGGAGTTAATTAGCGGTTTAGGCGAAAATATTTTGAAAGTCTCCAAAAACAAAAAGCGTCTTTGAAGTTTCTTCCTCGAAGTTTCCTTATTTGGAGTAAGTACAGTAACCAAAACTAAAACGAATATTAAGGCGGTTCGTCTAACGATTCTGGCCATGGAGGACAGTACAACGAGGAAGGTGATTACGAAATTCCAACGGAGGATCAAGTCGAAAAAATAATTGATCAAGTCGAGTATTATTTGTCCGATGAATATCTCGCCAAAGACAAATATTTGTTACGACAAATTCGATGCAAATCCGAAGGTTACATATCAATAAAGGATTGGGTGATGAAAGTTGTGAACAAAAAATAGCATAGTATGCAGCTTACGAGTTAGAATTTAATCTGAAAAAAAAACATTATGTTTTATGCAAACTTTTATTTCATTAGGTACACATTGTACTACACAATGTATAAACAACACTGACCTAAAATGGAGAAACCTGAAAACGGAAAAAATTTTCTGCAGGGAAAAAAATAAAATTTTCTAAAACTATTAGTTAAACTATTTGTTAAACAGTTTGATGGGTAAATTACGTTGGTGAAATAAATAAAAATGAAAAAGAAGACACGTTTTGGCGCTAGAGAGCATTCTGGAGGACATGTTCGACAAATTTTCTCCGTTTTTAGGTTTCTCCATGTTAGGAATTTTCCAATGTCGGTTAGTTTCAGTATAAACATTAACACAATGTTCCGGTTTAAAGCCGGTGTTACAAATTTAGGTGAATCCAGGAATCTCATGTTAATTCAGCCAAATTTATACCGGTTTTTGTCGGTTTAAACAAATACGTTACTTACAATTCTCGGTTTTAAACGTTTTTGACATACTCTCACATGGGTTATTGCTGTACGCACCCAGAGTGGTATTTTTCGTACGGTCTTGGGTTAAGTGACACGTATCGGTCGGTTTTTTAGATTTTAGATCAATATTTATTGGTTTTAGAGAATTGGTCAGTAATAATTGACGGTTTTCTGAGACGCTGTGTATTCATTCATCACCCGTTACTAAGCTTATGACCAGCTTTAAAAAGGTCAAAAAATTAACCCGCGATTGGCAAGTAGTGCGCCACGCTTTGAAATTAGCGCCCCAATTGGAAGTGTCGCCCGAAGGATATCGAGTTAAGAGACGCGATAATTTGCCGGAAACGCTTCGAAAACCCCGTCTGCTCACATCCGTTGTGGCCATTCGTG
>SCLG01000542.1:0-46746 GCA_004367875.1 Oikopleura albicans | reverse complement strand
AAACTTGGCTCCGAAGATGGCTCTTCAATTTGTGACGATAAATCGGTGGCCAGTGGCGATACGAGTGAAATCAGTGGACATTCGTGGTATACCACTGTAATACAAACACATCATTTAACAAGCCATCTATTTTTAGTAAGGACTCGGGTCATGGCGATGGAATGTCGGAAATTTCGGACGATGCATCTGGAAAATTATCCCCGGAGCCAGTAGAAGAGAAGAAGAAGCTCCTGGGTTTGAAATGAACTTTTTTAGGGTGTTCACGACTTAAGTGTACAACTTAAGTAATATAACACGGAACATTTCACTGCCGTTTATCACACTTCATCAACAGAATATCGTGTAGATTATCAAAAAAAAAATATTTGGAAAATTATCTGAATAAAATATTTAGAAATTTTTTTTACAAAAAGATATCTAGACATTTTTTAAGAAAAATATCTGGAAAAATATCTAGAAACTTTTTTAGAAAAATATCTGGAAAAAATATCTAAAAAATATTTTAGAAAAATATTAAAAATATTAAGAAAAGTATCGAGAAAACATCAACAAAATATCTAGAAAAATATCCAGAAAATATCAAGAAAAATATCTAGAGAAATATCCCGAAAATATCAAGAAAAATATCTAGAGAAATATCCCGAAAATATCAAGAAAAATATCTAGAGAAATATCGAGAAAATATCAGTATATCTCAGTAAGGGTCTTATGAGTTTCGAAATGTGTTCAAACGGCAATGAAGTGCTCTAGCAATATTTAAAATTTTCGAACCCTGTTTGAATCTACGAAACAGGATTGTGATAAAAAAAGTTAACCAACATTTATTTGTTGTGTTTAAAGTTTAAACAATTATTAACTGCCAAATTGACAGTATTATACGGTGAAGCTTCATGAAGCTGATTATTTGAATATTTTTAATCACTTTTGAAAGCCTCTCTGCACAAGTCCGAGAACCAATGGGCCCAACAAACGGTAAAAACAAATAATCTAGAGAAATCTCATAAAACTAAACATTCCAATTTGAGGTCATCACTTCAAATTTTAAAAAAATCCGCACATTAACCAGTAACACACGTACTCAAGGTTCGACATAAAAACCAGCGTTTTTAATGAAAATTTTGAAAAAATGAATAAAAAATGATAAAAGAATAAATTAAGGGTTGACATACTGTATGTTTCAAAACACATAAAAAAATGGCCAAACCTTTCTAAATATATTTTTAAAATATGGTGTTTATTTATCGTGTTTATCATTTTTTTAATTAATTATTTAATATTTTACAAAAAAATCTAAATTCATCAAATTAGGTGGAGAACGAGGCTTTGGGCTGAATCGTCAACTGAGTCAGTAAATGTCTTATGGACAACGCATAACGGCAATTTAAAATTTTAATTTATATGATTTCCCTTAACCCGTTCGCCCCAGATACAAAAAAAAGTATGAATAAATCAAACAAAAACAAACTGNGATAAAAAAAACTAAGCAACATTTATTTGTTGTGTTTAAAGTTTAAATTATTAACTGTCAAATTGATAGTAAAATTCGGTGAAGCTTCATGAAGCTGATTATTTGAATATTTTTAATCACTTTTGAAAGCCTCTCTGCACAAGTCCGAGAACCAATGGGCCCAACAAACGGTAAAAACAAATAATCTAGAGAAATCTCATTAAGCTAAACATTCATATTTGAGGTCATAAGTTATGACTCATAAGTTATGAGTCATAACAAAACAAAAGAATAATCTCTAAGAATCACTTTGAATAAAAAAACCCCGCACATTAACCAGTAACACACGTACTCAAGGTTCAACATTAAAACCAGCGTTTTTAATGAAAATTTGAATAAAAAATGATAAAAGAATAAATTGAGCTGTGACATACTGTATGTTTCAAAACACATAAAAATGGCCAAACCTTTCAAAATATATTTTTAAAATATGGTGTTTATTTATCGTGTTTATCATTTTTTTTAATTAACAAAAAATTACAAAAAATCTAAACTCATCAAATTAGGTGGAGAACGAGGCTTTGGGCTGAATCGTCAACTGAGTCAGTAAATGTCTTATGGACAACGCATAACGGCAATTTAAAATTTTAATTTATATGATTTCCCTTAACCCGTTCGCCCCAGATACAAAAAAAAATAAAAATAAATCAAACAAAAATAAACTGGAGCCGGCGGGTTATAATTAATAGCCCTAAAAATAAACCTAAAACTATCCCCGACCCCCTATTAAGACTTTTAGATCTCTTCGATGCCATCATTTCCACCAAGACGGGAATTCTAGAAGATTTTGGCAACGCTCAATAGAAAAGTGCGCAATTGCAATTCTAATCGTTAAAAAACATTAACCTGTATATTTTACTGTATAATCATTTGAATATGATTATCACACATTTCAAGAAACATAACAAAAATACGCTAAAGACGAACCACGGTTACAACTATGGTTAACCATAACCGCAAGTTGAAAACACAAAAATTTTTCGTTGGTAGCAAATTTTTGATGGCAGTAAATTGGACTGACCTTGAACGTGGGATGAATGACCTTGACGATGCCGTTATTTGACTAATGGGAGGTGAAATAACTCCGACGTCTATCAGGCACCCGAAATAGACCATTTATTTAGGCGAAACCAACTTTTATCGATTTTCAAGACACGGTTAGTCACGTAAAATTCTTTTTGTTTTTACTTTTATGACGATTCGGTCAGAAATAGCGGGTTTTACGGACCCTTTTTGGTGCCCAAAATAGCATCAAAAAGATCAGAAAACGGAATGCCTTATAATATGGGCACAACAAACTAAGAATTTTATTTGACTATCTTGCAGTTTTGAAAATTTTTTTGGGATTTTTTTTTACAAAAATGTATTTACTGAGTTTTTTAACATATTGCTAAGATGCGCGGGCATCAGTCAATGAGAACATTGTTTGCAAAGTTAATTCAAAAGACTCTTAATGTACCCAAATATGTTGAAAATTTTGGACAAAAACTTTATCACGGCATTTTTAACACATTGGAATGTATGTAAAATTTTTCTCAAATCTTTAAAATTTTGGTTAACCCTATTTGTTTCACTTTATCTGTATCATTTTGTTAGTAGTTTTTAGTTTTTTTAAGGGTGAGTCATACGCATAGTCGGTCCAACTAACTTTTTTTTTTGCGTACAGTGCCTATTCCCACAATTATCTCCTTCTGAAGCCATATATAATATGATATATATATTTTTTTAAACATTTTTTTTAACATTGATATAGAAAAGGTGCAGATTACACAGAGCTGGATTCAGCCTTTATCAATTTATATTCGTTAGATAACTGTTGTGGACTTTGTGGACATTTTTGTGCCTGTTAGGTATTTTTCAAAAAAAAATGACAGACAAAAATGCCCACAAAATGTCCCGTTTTTAATTTTTTAACGAATTTAAATAACCCAGCTAGTTTCGAGGAAATCGTCCCACGTTCAAGCATTCAACGATCCCATCAACGAACATAATTATGTTAACGATCATAACCAAACATTTTGGACGGACTTAAATTTTTAAAATTACTAAATTTTGGACCTAAAGAGTCATTTTTTTGCCGAAATTATTTCCAAGAAGAGAAATCATTAATAAAATATCCGATTCCAACTTGAAACGGGCTATGATCGTTGGTTCTCCATGTTTAAATTTTCTTCACAATTATATTTTTCGTATATTTCTTTTTTTCGTGTTATTGTGGCTGCTTTGATGGGTTGCATTTCCCTCTGGGTGTTAAAAACACATTTTAAATTTATTCAGGCCACCTAGAGGATACAATTTCAAATTATAAAGTTCTTAATATATTCTAGATAACGAAGTTTTCCGAGTTCATAAATGTTGTAACTTTCTAAAGGAAACTTTCATAATATGTTCCGAGTTTTCCGAGTAATTTTGTAAAGGAAAATTTTCATTATATTCTGCTTTTTCATGTAAAATTTTCGAGTAATTTAAATCATTAGTTGTCAAGATATACCAATGTGTGCATATAAGCACACAATTCCCCCTACAAGTTACCACTTTTGTATACGCCCACTGAGAGTTAACAGTCAGATTTTTATTTTTGCGTAAACATATGCATTTTTAACATCCTAATTTTGTGAAGAAATGTTCCCTCATTGCAAAAACAATTTTGATATTTAAAAGTAATCCAATTTTGATTTAAAAAAATGATCCAGACTTTTATCAAAAATGATCCAAAGTGATCCAAAATGATCAATACGAAATAACTACATAAATGCCATCATATGCCAATGGATTCGTTCACATCGCTTTCCAGCTCGAGAACCCTACATTTTTGGCCTAAGAGGAAAATGGTAGTTAAACTTTTCCGTTTTTTTTATGACTTGAACTTATAAATTTCACTTTGACACCATTTCAACCCTTTTATACCAGAAGTATATAATTTTTAAACATTGGAGCTTTCCATTCTTCCGTAAAATGGTTCAATAAATAAACCCCATTGAATAAACTCGTTTTATAGTGTTTTACTCGAAAATGTGATCAGTTTTTGAAATATTCATAGAAATTAGATAAATGGTAAGAGTCACGCTCCCCGAAAAACAAAAAAAACGTCTAAAATCTTGCAAAAAGTTGTCTATAGTCAAGTAATACAATTGGATACGACGGTTTTTGTACACCAGGTGCGCCGTTATGTTTCACCCCGTTATGTTATAATTATCCCCGTTCGTCCCGTTATGTTACAATTTTTAATTTTTTTGGCGTTTTCCAGTGAAATCGCCTACGCACTGCGCCGTTATGTTACAATTTTCCATTATGTTACACTTTTTTTATTTGGTTTTGTAACATAATGGCGCACCTAGTGTATTCTCAAATGGTTCAAGTAATTTTCGAGAAGTATAAATTATGTCGGACGTAAAATCTCGAATTGAGAAAATTGGCTAAACCCGTATTACAGCAATTTTCGATTTAGGTTGTTTTTTTATGATTTTCAGACATTTTTGGCGCGTTTAAAGTCTAGTCTCTGGTGGGAAAACGTATTGAGAGTAAGGACTGTAATTTATATTTCAGACAATTAATAAACAGACATATGTACAGAAAAGTAATTTTATTGCCCTCCAATTAGGGACATTGTTGTCCTTCTATGGGTACATGCTACACCATCTTCCTCGTCCGGAATTCCACCACCAATCTATATACAAATGATTACCTCGAACAAATTAAGGGGAAAACAGAGCAAACAATTATTTAATATAAAAGAGCCAAGCCGAGCCACTAATTTTTTGGCAGATCGAGCCAAGCCAAAAAAAAGTAAGCTATAGTGAGCTGAGCTGACCTGGGCCGAGCTGAGCCGAGCCAGAAAAAGCCAATTATTCGGCCGTGCGCCCGTTAACTTCCACATAATTCGTTTGTTGAATACGGCGGTTATTTTATTCTCAAATGTTTCCCGCATTTAACCGGAATTATAAGTTACCTGTAACCGTGCTGGAATAATTGAGTCCGGAATTGTTATGACTAGTTGAGCCCAAACAAGTTCAAAAGCCCCAATTAATACACATTCCAACCACTGAAGTACACTCAGGTACGTGCATCCAAACACTGCATTTATCGGAGTTTGAATCAATATGACCTAAATGGTCAAAAAGTAATACATTTCAGAAAAGCTTCCAAAGCTCTGATTGGTCCGTTTTGACGTCAAAGAGCGCCACTCGCGTCCAAATATTTTATCTTTTTAGTACTACGCAATTATCTTTCATTCATAAAATAAAAAGTTTTTGGGGCCTTTTTCGCCCCGATCCTTGAGTTTTCGAAAATAGGGATAAAACGGGTTATTGCAAATAATAGGCAGTCATATGAGGTACAGATTATATTCTATAATAGAATATAATCTGTACCTCATATGACTACCTATTATAACCAGCTAGCCAGTTATCTTAACACTTTTTGAACCGAAACGTATCGTAAATTCCAATTATCTGACCAACCGTCCTACCCAATTATCTTTTCAAAATTCAATTATATTGAGACGTTTTCAGTAAAACAGTTGTGAAGTTAACTATTTAGGTGGTGTACTTGTATGGGGAATATAAATAACACATTTGAACATATCTAAACAAACAACAAGTGTCCCCTTTTTACCTGTGTCACAATGGTGCCAACAATAACTCCGACGAAAATTTTGTTTCCGGTGATTTGGTGGAATACATTCCGCTCGTTGTTAATCTTTCTCGAGTTTATTTCGTTGAAAATTTGCATAAAGACAAATGTGTTGAAAATCATACACATATGGATACTGCCAAAAAGCGGAATGCGTGCCTTCGGGTCGCCACTTACAGTATCACCAGGTGGTATCAGGGGCGAGTATTTGGTACCATTTTCAATTTTATAAACATTTAATAAAATGAAAATAACCGCCAGCTGGTATAATGAATGTCCCAAAACTGTTTTCGCCATTCGACGTGTTATCAATGGTTTCGTTCTTCCGTATGGCTAAAATTTGACCAGTTAGTAATATGAACCGGTAAAATTTGTACCGGTAAAGTTATTTATGAGACCAAGCCGGTTTTTTTCTCTAGAAAAATTAGTTACTTCTTACTTTGCGATCAAGCAATGCTTCTGTTGGTAGTTCGGTGGCAAGTGCAAGTGCAGCAAACGTATCCATAATCAAATTAACCCATAGAAGCTGAATGGCAGACAAAGGCGATTCTCCGTTTGTAATGGATCCAATACATGCAGCAATAACCGCGACGACATTGACGGTTAACTGAAACGTGAGAAATTTCGAGATCGAGTCATACACATTTCGACCCCATTTGACGGCCTGAACATTTGAAAAAACATCAAAAATAGTTTTTGAAATTACAGTCCTTGATTCCATAAGGGGCGCTTCCATAACGGGCTTTTGACTCATAACGGCTTTGTTCCTCAAAAAACAGCCGTTAACCCCATAACGGCCGCTTTTTTCGAGAACCGAAAACGGCCGTTATGGAATTAAGGACCGTATAGATATATTGCTACAGCTGTTTAAAAGTTAAATACACCGGGTGCGCCGTTATCTGGCCAGCCGTTATCTGGCCGGAATTCCCGCTCGTTCCTTTATCTGGCCAGAATTTTAAGTAAATTTTTTCCAACTCCTCCGCCTACGCACTACGCCGTTATCTGGCCGGAAATTTTCCAAAAAGAAAAATATTTTTACTCTTTTTTGTGTGTTTTTTATATAATTTTTACTTACTTTAAATTTCTATTTTATTGAAATAATTTATCAAAAAATTTTAATTACCGGCAAATTTTTGGAAAACTTGATTTTTGCACCGCTACAAAAAAATATTGGCTTCCCATTTGATTTCCACATTCATACCAATTGAGTATTTTTTTAATTCTCTACTTATAAGGTATTTTCAGTTCAATTAACGTTAGTTAAGCAATCAGTAATATGGTCGGACCTTGAAATTTTCGGCCCGTACGTTCGGGACCCTTTTCATGCGGAATTCAATGGAACTCGTACGTTCACCAGGCCTGTCTTTCATTGCACAATAAAATTGGGTATTGCGCAATAGCCCGCTCATGCCGTTATCTGGCCGGTCTCTCATTGGATAATAACAATTAGGTATTGCGAAATTCCCCGCTCGTGCTCTTATCTGGCCGTTTTTGACCGAGAATTTTCCAGACAGGCCGCCTACGCCCTGCGCCGCTATCTGGCCATTATTACGTAACAAAATGTTTTTTTGACGAAAATGTCGGCCAGATAACGGCGCACCCGGTGTATCAAAGTTTTATCTACGTTTTCATCATAAAATGCTCTCTAGCGCAAACACTTGCCTCCTTATTATTATTGTTTGGTTTAAAAAATAATTTTATAAATTTGGTAATATTAAATCGTATGTACCTGAACAATGGAAGTGAAATTATCGTCGGTTAGGATGATGTCCGAGGCTTCCCGTGCAACGTCCGTACCAGCTATACCCATGGCAAAACCAACATCCGCCATTTTCAACGCCGGTCCATCTAGGGTCAGCAAGGTCAAAATGAATACAGTCTTGGTATCAACAAAGACACTTAATTCCGATACGAGAATTTTTTGTACAACAGTCTTCGAAACGTCTCAAAAATGGGCACTTCCAAACACACGCCTCAATCGAGACGTAATTTCCGAAAATCAAAAGCGTCCTTATTGAGATAACTTCTGTTATAACCGCGAAAGTTGATTTTTTAATGTCAGTTTGCTGACCCTAAGTCCATCGTTAGTACCATCACCCGTAACCGCGACGACCTCCCCACTTGGTTTTAGTTTTGATTTGATGATTCCCTAGATCAAGGATCGAAAAGTTTTATCAAAAAGAATAGAATTAATTTTACAGTTGGTGACGTTACGAGTTGCCACATAACGAGTTCACAAAGTGATACGAGTTGACAGTTTTTGGGCGTTTTTCGGGCAAAAATAGGCAAAAAAGGGGCAAAAGTGACGTAACCAGTTGACAAAGTGAAACGAGTTGACAGTTTTTGACGAAAAAAATCGGAAACGAAAGTGTCAACTCGTCACGTCACCAACTGTATACGGTTCTCGTTCTAAAATATTGGCAAAATCAAAACACTATTTTTGCTCTAGAAGATCAAACTACTAAAATTACTGTTCAAAAAGAGCTACATTTTAAATGGAACCCTTTCTTGACTAAATTGTATTTATCAGTGGGCGAAGATCGGGCCAAGACGCGCAAACGGGGTAATATTCCATCAATCAGACTTTGCCGAATATTTCCATTTTCATCTCGAATTCGTTTATTAAATTCGGCACCATTAATCACCAAATTATTCGTCGTATCTTCATCATTCAAAATACCACATTTGTACGCAATTGACCGTGCTGTATTTATATTATCACCCGTTACCATGCGGACAACAATGCCGGCTTTTTTACACTGGGAAATGGCAGCCGGAACCTCATCTCGGACAGGATCTTCAATGCCAACAATTCCGATGAGGGTTAAATTATCAACTACGCTTTCTTCATTTTCCCAGTCCATATTCCCTTTTATATCCCTAAATAAATACTAGGTATGAAGAGTCACCAAATAATGCGAAGTTTTTTTCCTAACCCGAGCCTTATTTAGGGTCCAAAAATTCTATATTTTACTATTGTACAATTCTTAATACAAATAAGGGACTTTGTTTATTACTAATAATTTAATAAAAACTAACTTGAAGGCAATTGCGATTGTTCGAAGTCCTTCTCGCGCAAAATCGCCAATGACATTTTCGATCAAATAACTTTTTTCGGTTTTGGCCAGTGCCATAATCCCATGACTCGTAAGCCTTGTGCTACATCTTCCCAAGATAATTTCTGATGCACCCTTCGAATATAACCGATAATTATTTTCGGTAGTTTTGATAATTGTCGACATTGATTTTCGCGCGGAGTTAAAAGTGAAAACTTTGAAAAACGAGGATTCTGGATTAGGGTGAGTTAAGTCATTTCCCAAGATATTTGAATACATAAATATCTACAGTCGTTACTCCCATCACGGTTGGTTTTCGAAAAAACCCACCGTAATGGGAGTACCGATTGTATCTGATAGAAGTTGATTCACTGAACATAAAGTTGTCATCCCATTATTTTAACCCCTCGACGCGCAACTAACGAAAAAGTATATACAAGAGGACCCGAAAATAAGGGCCGTTTTCTCAAAATAAGGGGCCACTCCTCAAAGTAAGGGCCATTTTTGTACCAGACAAAAAATCCGTTTTAACAAAGTAAGGTTCATTTTTAGCATTTTTTGAAAAACGAGAAGCTTGCCCTTACTTTGAGCTCCCTGTACTTATTTTTTTATTAAAAACCCTTCTGAAAACCTGACTCACCCTATTCTGGATATAGACTTCGGACCGAATCATAATCGCGTNGGCCAATAAAATGTCTTTAAACCAAATTTTGGCCATTTCTGAGCACTCTTTCAAAATTTAACTTTTTTTTACAGGGCCTATCAGATAGTCTTTGGAGATATACAAAGTATGATTTGACTACAGAAATGAACTCTTTTGACCAAAATTGGTCTGTAAACCAAATTACAGCTAAATCTGAGCATTTTAAAAAATTAAGGTACCTATATGGGGCACCCCCATAAGGGGTATATCGAAAAAAAAATAGCTCCAAAAGAAAGCTCTTGAAAAATCAGTTGACACGTGTTTCAGGATTTTTTCAAGTTCGTGCACTTAACGCACCAAATATCGATTTTAAAAGATGACCTTTTTACAGGGCTAGTCTATAAGTCTTCCTGTAACTTTCTGGAGGTTTATGACAAACTTTTCATGGCGTTTATCAGAATCTCTGTGTAAAACTGCTCCAAAAACAACTATTTCTCGACAAATATGCTGTCTGAAATGGCGGCAAAGGCGTTTCGTCGAAATTTTGACGAATGGACCCCTAAGGGTTGCAATTTAGCCGGGACCCATGGGAGTTAAAGGCGCAATTAAAACCCGTATCTAATATAGTGACACCTATGATAAAATAGCGAACTGCAGCTTGCATTTTGGACTTTATACATTGTTCGTCAAATGCTTCGATTATCGTCGAGTTCCACATTTCTTCATTAATCATTAGAGTTCGATCATCATTAAGCCATGTTTGTAAACTGTACTGAACAAACCCACAATGATGCAACAAGTCACTTTCGAAGAATCTCAAAACTAGTTTTTAATGTGTATCATTACTTTAATACACAGTTCTAAACGTGAATGAATGTTATACACCGTCTGAGTATTTATCCCGCCACTTAACCCGCTCGTACGCTTATCCGGCCATTTTTTTTTTTGCACATTTTCCAGCTATTCCGCCTACGCCTGTGGGGTTTATCCTGCCGCCTTTGGAAAAGGAAAGTGGCCAGAGAAACCCTCAGAAAGTGTAGAACATTCATTTACGTTTCGGGTAGCTAGCTACCCACTTTTTTGTTTTATTTTAATCGCTTCAATTTTTTTTGTTCTTATAGCTATTTATGAAATTGAGTTTTGAGAACCTAGGCTTCCAGTACAAGTGCCGTCTTCCGCCACATCATAGATTTCTATAAAATCTGACTCATTTAGTTTTTGGCATTTATTAATATTTATGTATCGATCTGGAGTCCATTGGTCACCATTATAGGTTGCATTTTCACACAAATTAATCGTATACAGTCGATCTTCTTCAATTTGTTCCTTCCCCGCTGATCCATAAACTAAAACCCATTGCTTAGCTTTAAAATTTAAGAGAATAGGATTCCCTTGTTTATCTTTGGATTTTTACTCTTCTCATTTCTTTTTCGTATTTCATTATTTTAAATTTGATTATTTTGTCTCTTCAAGTATTAATTGTAATAATACTTCAAATACTTCAAACAACAAACCCTAACATGCATTTTAATGTTATACCATAGGAGGCAAAAGAGGCAAACCAATCAGCGACCTCACTTTTCCCACGTGAGACCCACATTAGGGATAGCACGAGCAAAAAAAAACTCGGCACTCCCGCCGATATTAACCTCTTAGAAATGAAAAAAAACGGTTATATACTACAGTTTCTCCCGTTATTTTCCATATCTACCGGAGGTTTTTTTCCCATTATCATAGCCAAACCGCTTTCACACTGCACTGTTATCTTCCAGATTTTCTCGCTTGCTCCGTCATATTTTTATGAGAAAGTTGCAAGATAAAAACGCAGTGGTCTAACATGTTTATATCGTCTACAAAATGTACCAACAAAATCTCCACTTACTGTCAACAGCCATTCGTATGTACAAAATTATAATTGTAGTAAGTGCACAAACAAGTGCGATTTTTCCAATTTGCTCGGCTAATTTGTTTAATTTCGCTTTGAGCACTGATTTATTGTGTTCTTCGGCCTCAATTTTTACATTTCTCATTACCGACCCAGATTGCTGAACTGGATTTTCGGAATCAACCGTACTGACTTTAGTGTGATTTATAAATAATTGATTGTATATACATGTACATAATATTCGAAACTTTTCTTAAATTTAGCGCTAGACTGGAAAAATCACCGAGAATTTTTTGACATTGAAAATTTTAATATGACACCTTTTGGGGGGTCAATTTANCCCGAAAGCAACATTGGATCACTATCAGCGCCCTTTTTGACCTGATCTGATTCGCCCGTCAAAGACGATTCGTCCACTTTGAGGTCATTCGACTGTATAATGATTCCGTCGGCAGGAATTGAGTCCCCATATTTAACCTGGCAAATGTCGCCGACAACGAGATCGATGATGGAAATTTCAATTGATAATTGATTTCGAATCACTATAGAATAATTTATTAACTCTCATAGGGCTAGTCATTTCGCGATACTATTGATACTTTTGTAATATCTATCAAATCGAAAATTCGTTCAAACTGTAACAAAATAAAAAATGTCTCTTTAACCCACTTTATCTTGGACCCAATCCACAATTTTTGGGGTACGTGCATATGATCGAAAAAAATAGAAAACCAACATCTACTGGGTATTCGATCTAGGATACTACTCGCTTGAGAGAAGGAGAGCAAGTAATGGACTCATAGCGGTAGGTATATATTATCCTAGATTCCATACTGTAAAATTCTAGTGCATCACGGTTTCAAAAAAATTGTTTTGGCCAAAAATACAAGAAAAATTTTCTCGAAGAAAAATTTTTTGGCGAAAATAGAAGAAAAAGTTTCTGGAAGAAAAATTTTTGGGAGTAAATACCTGAAACTACGTTATTTTATGTGTATGGCCCATAACTAGAAAACTAGAAAAACTGTTATTTTTCCAGTTTTTCGTGGTTAACTATTAACCGGTTGGCAGTAGACACTTCTAAGGTTCACCACGGGATGCGCCGTATTTGGTTACCATATATATCTGAAAATCAAGCATTTTGAAGCACTTCTAAAATCGGGTCAAAATCTCAGGCGACTGTCCTATGTATGGGTGTCTAATATTAACGCACTCCGATAAGATCATTTCTACCTGTAAAAATTTGATTCTCTCCAACTTTTTCCTGTAAACCACGAAACTTTTGCTCCTTTTTAAAATCATTCCAAGCAGTTATGAAGACGACTAGGACAACAGCAAGTAAAATTGCGAAGCCGTCAAGATACTCGCAGATTTCGCATAAATGTTTCTTTTCCACTTTATTCGGAATGCAATATCGAAGCGCAATACTCTCATCACTTGATAGTGCATTTGATATGACTGGTAATAGAATTGAAAATATAGCGGCGATAATTAAAATAATGAGTGTCGGATCTAAACAAATAATTACTCGAGACCGTTTTTCACCTTTCAACACATAAATTATTTTATTATAAATGCGTTTGTCCACGTTAGAATTTTAAACGCGTTATTTATGTGCTTTGTTTTTATCAAAATACACCACCTAACGAGTTATCTTACCGGTAAATAAAAGGGCACAAAAACGTTTTTTCTTTAATCTTCAAAATATTCTAGAACTCGCTACAGGCATTTTCGGGATTACATTTTTACAGAGAAATTGTTTAGTGATTTTTTTGTAGAAATTTTTTAGTGTCATTTTTGTACTTTTTTCAAATTACTTTACGCTCTCTGTAAAGATAAAAGGCAGTGCGTAGGTGCTCTTGTTGCAAAATTATACGTTAAAATTATGATAAAATAAACAAAATTTGTAACCTCGAATGGCTTTCCAGCATAATTCCCAAAACGTTTGTGGTTTTTTCGGCTCGACATAATTCTTCCCATACATTTTTTGTCGTTGGCTAATATCACTGAAATTCTCGTGATCCAAACCATGAGTGCTATCTGACTAATAACTGTTTAGGGAACGAAATATTGTAAATATGCTAGTCAAGGGACATATTTATTACAAGACTATTACAAACAACTTCACCATCGTAGGTGTTAGAGAGCCTCATAATTTTCACATTTTTTTTTGATATTATTTTTCGGTATTTTAATCAATTATTAGCGCCCGCGAAGGAAGGGTTTTTTGTTTTGATTCGCCCAAAATTTCATCACCTTCCGTGAAGCGAGAGTGGTGCAAATTCTCGCTTCACGGAACGTATCTCTCAAAAAGAGTCATTTGCGGGTTTTCGCCGAAAACGTTTTTCGCAGAAAACGCATATCACAGAATTTTTACAGAAACGCTTATTTAGAGCATATTGCTGTCATTTATGGTTTTTCGCCGAAAGCCTTTTCTGCGAGATGCCGCGAGAATTTGCGCTGCGGTTTTTCCATGGGACAGATTTAGGCTGGTGCGGCAGTAAACGTGTCAAAATATTATATACGTTAATATAATAAACGTTAAAATATTTTCAAACATACCTTTAATTTCCTTGTTATGGCTTCTATGCCTCCCAATTTTTGTATTTCTGTTTTGGCTGAATCTCCCCGGAACTCCATAAGAGTCCGGAGATCTCCTACATCCATCTCAAACTCATTCATTAACCGATTTGCCCTTTCTTCTTGTAACTAAAATAATTTTCAAAATAGGGTCAAGATTCGATCTAATAAATGTCAAAGATTGTAACATTATTAATATTAAATATTTTTTAGGGAAAAATTGACCGTCATTTAGCCCCGCCGACCGTTACTTTCCGACAGCGTATTTTTACGAATTATATGCCACTTGGGACCCTTGAGAGTTAATCCAGGATTGTCGTTCCAAATTATTTGTTTCGACAATTCGGTCTTGATTTGTTATTTCAATTTATTCAGTTCATTCAACACGAATTTGCTTATTGTATAAAAAGGTTATATGCAACTAATCATTTGTTCCGCTGAAAAACGTTCTTTCATTTGTAAAAATCTCTTATCAACAAGATTACAATTATAGAGTTAAAAACGGGCCATTTTATGTACAAATTGTACTTCAAAAGCAGTACAGTTCAGTTTTGTTTCTAATTTTTTTTTTTGTCATGTTTTACTACATTTAAAGGGGTACATACTATGATCAAAAACTACTTGACTTCATGTTACATGAGTACGAGGCAAAATCTAAAAAACTGATCTTAAATTTTCGAAAATTTTCCAAAAGAAAGAAAAATGTTCGAAAAAAATTTGTTTGAAAAAGCTGCAAAATGAACATTGTGTATTTGTCATATCGTTTCTAATTTGTTGAGGCTTATCGGCGATGAAGATTTTTGATGTATTTTTATTCTGGAATCCTGCATTATTTTTCTTCCTATACAAAATTGGAAGTCTTTTGGCTCTGCTACATCAGCTCAAGCCTACTCAACGGATCTTTTCTAGTCTTGAAAATAACTTGATTAGGCGGTCAATGTGATATATGACTTTTAGTGGGGAAAAGTGGGGAAAGTGGTACCAAACCGCCTGGTGTGTATTTTGCTGTTTAGCGTCAACGCCGATGTGGTAGATTTTCCAAAAAACTACCATACATTTCCCCTTAAGGTGATGGTGATTATGGTAACTTTTTAAAGTGCTGGTCAACGATTTTAGTGGTTAACCACAGTGAAAACCCCTATTTTACTTTTTTTCTAAATTTTGGTTTAAAAGGTTCAAAAGTTTTTGTTTATTGATCAAATTAGAAGCGCCTCAATCTCCTGAGTACGTCAGAGAAAAATTGTTCTACAATTGTAACCGTCATATTTGGAACCGGTTATGTCCAAATAACTTGAAATTTTGTTAGCGTGCTAACAATACCTATTCTTAAATTCCCGTCAATTTGCAAAGAAATACGACTGGTATTTCTATAGTTTGGAAATTTAGAAACCCCCTAGTTATACTGTATAACGTATCGCTACGCCGCATAGCCTATGCGGCATTTTCGATATTTTCAATGTGTATTTTTTTTCACTTGAAATTTACCGTCTAAGTTGACATCATGTACCAAATAATTGAGACAAATGTTTTTAATGAAGGTCATTGATTCTCTAAATATATGAACAAATCACCTCTTAATTTGACCAAATCAGTTCAAGCCGCTTTCCAGAGAAAACAGATCATGAAGTTAAGAGTTTAATAAATTAAAAAAATATATTTGTATATTATAATTAAATATAAAATAGAATGACGTAAGTCAAGTTACACTTATTATTGCAATGAATAAGAATAAAATCTATACTGAATCATGCTAATTGGACAGTTAATCTGTATCAAAACTACTTTATGAATAAATTACATCTACATGAGACACCGTTGTTTTTGCAAAAAAACGTTTTTTGGAGAACCATTATCAAGGAAAACAATTTTTGGGCATATTTTTTTTTATAATTTGTTATCTACAGTAGGCTACATGTGTTACGTGAACCATGTACTTAACTCTCAAGGGAAGGACTTTTTGATAACCCGGAGGGGGAAATTGTGTGCACGTATGCACACACTTAAAAATCAATAATAATTCGCAATAATTCTGGTAAAACTGGTAAAACCAAGTTGTAGAGCTCGTCAAACTACGTCGATCTGACTATTAAGAAATTAATTTCGACCACCAGGGTCCTTTAGAGAGCTGTTTGAAATATCCAACCTACGCAAAAAATACCGCTAATGGAATTTTCTCGAAAAGTGGAGGGGGTCAGCAATACCAATTCTGCCCTACGGGGCCTCCTTATGCCTTAAATCGACGAAAAACCAAGTCGTGTGCATAAATGCACACACTTCTCCCTGCGAGTTAACTAAAAAATTCATCGGAAAAACGTTTGAAACAATTTTTCTGGTCAAAAAGAGTTTTCGAAGAAACAAATCACTTATTACAAATGTATAAGAATTCGTAATCGTGCCAAAAATGTATGAAATTAAACTTATCCAGCTCGCAAACTTTATTTTTCCGTACGTGGTTTTTAGTAATTCTGAGTTTGATGGTGAATGGGAATCTTCAACGGGAGATATTATCGAATTTGTTGACAACGACCTGTTTATAACCACCGATTTTGGAACATTTACGGATTCCAGTGCTGTTATATCAGAATTGGGGACACAGATATTTGTGTTTACTAATTGTTCACTATTTTCGAATTTTATCATTGAAAATACCAGAATTCTTTAAAACATCTGGCAAATAAAATTGAGTTTTTTATGAAGATTTGTTATTAGGTGGTGTCATTTTTCGTTCTATCCCCAATTAAGAAGCCCATGGGTTTCCTTCTATCAGTTTAAGAAACGGCGACGGCGAAATTGAAACCGGATTTTTAACCGGCCACAAAGGTGGTTTTTCTCTTATTATTCACAAAAAGGAAATATTCCGATATAGATTTAGAACGACTTTAATAAAAGTAAAAAAAAATAATAGAAAATAAGCTTTTTTGCCCTGTGAAAAACTTCACTACCAATTTTTTTTATTTATGGCGTCAATTAGATACCTAATTACATAGGGTGTACCATTATCCGGTAAATTTGCCGTTAACCGGCCACTTTTGGGCCAAACGTTTTTGCGCGATATTTCTTCAATGATTACCCAATGAGTTGTTAACGGCCCACCCTGTGTAATTATTTTCGGATTGTTGTGTACGTATTAGAAAAACCACGAAAGTCATTTTTCCGAATGAAGTTTGGAGTCGGGTCGTCCTTAGAGCGGAAACAACAGAACAGACCACTTTATTGCCACCTAATGAATTTGAGGCTATTACCGGATCTGATTGGACTAATGCCAGTGGAGATCAAATATTCCTGACGAATAACGGGGATGGACGAATATCGGTTATGGTGCTAAGTAATGGCGCGGTTACCGTCGTACACGAAGCGGACGTAAGCGTTGACGTCAGTGGAAATACTGTTCTATCGTGGACGGACAATGGTAACCCAGTAACAGTTACGGGTTAAACAATAAAAATATGCTGAGATAAATACACATATTGAATATTCGGGCAAGTTTTTTTTGAATGACCGCATATTTGACTCGAAAAGAGTTTTTACGCAGAAAAATACTCTCTAGCGCCGAAAACATTTTTGACCAAAAAATTGTGTCCATCTTGGATCTAGATTTTACATCCTAGAAAATAAGGAACAAAAAACGCCGAGTATTTATACTGAACGCAGAGTAATATTGATTACAAGCAGCGCGGTGAGTTGTTTGCGTGGCTAAAGGACGCTAGCCAATAGGAGGCGCCTATAAAAAAGCATGAGTCAATAGGCGAGCTTGTATTTCAGTTACAGACGCTCCGCGCCTACGCTTAGTACAAAAAAAGAGTTTATGCACACAAATTAAACCACCTCATGTAGCACATAAGCCGACATTATTCAAATTATGTCCGAAATTATTTTTTTAATCTTTGAAAATGCATCAAACCTTAAAATAACATAAATAGCTTTTTTAACCTCTTGTTACAGCTACAATAAGTTCAACGAATGACAGAATCACATTTGCTGGTACAATATCTGAGTTTGACGGGAGCGACTGGTTTCGTGATCTTCCGACTACCGGTATAACTGTAACAACCACAGCGTCAACGTGTCCTTGTGGCGGCGGTTCAACATGTCAAAATATACCGGTTGAAACGACCATTGAGTATCAACGAACTTCAAATGCGTTTAGCGCTTCCGGTTCACCGCTGACCTTAACATTTTCAAAAGATGGCAATATCGTTTTTGCAAACACTTATACTGATATTTTGAGTGTTGGCGATGAGAATCTGCATTCTGACCTGGGTCCAAAAATAGTAGAATAAGCGTACCAACTTACGCCTACGCAGTTGTTGCGCAATTTTATTTTCCGCCTACGTCCTGCGCAGTTATATTGCTGTTTTTTGAAAATACTTTGGCAACATAACCGCGCAGGGGTTGATTAGGTTGATTAAGATTATTTTTAATTTTTAATTCTAGGATCAGAAATATGACCTCCTTTTGGATATTTTTTGAAAAGGGGGTCAAATTACAACTTGTTTGAAACTAGTTCTTATGATACTCATTCGATCACATTTCAGACGGTTATAATAAGGATAAGGGTAATTTACCCTTATCCTATTTCTAAACTCTGAGATATTAAATATCTTACATTAGAAAATAAGTACTAATTAAGACCCTGTACATAGATAATTTAGGGGTAACTGGTTCATGGGATACTGTGCGTGTCTTCCATGGCGGGAGTGATGGAGCCAATTTGGGCGTTTTTCGTTTCATTAGTGAAGGGCATACACTCGATATTGTGTCGGTTTTAGGATGTGCTTCCGTTTGGATGGATGAGCCTGCGGGCGATTCTCATGAATGTTACCCAGAAACCGTTTTTGATGATCGAACGTTTACGATGGCAACAGAAGGCACACAGACTGATCCCAGTTTTAATGGGTTCCAATGCAGAGCGGGCACAGGATAGAGGACGAATTTTAACAGCTAGCCACCGAGCAAATTTGGTGTTTTTTAACTTGTAATTTTTGATGATAAGAGTTCGATCTCTCGCCAAGGATACATGTGTGTTCCAGGTGGCACTGATACTTGTGACGCTAATGGCCTTTGTACAGGTGTCGACTGTACTTTTATGGATATTGATGAATGTACTGATCCGACTAATACTCATAACTGTGATGCAAGTCGAGATTCGAAATATTACGGTTCGTAGTCCAAATAGACACGCCTTTCTCAAAAAACAACATGGAAAATTCACACATGTCTTCATTTGTGTCGTTAATGACTCAATTTAATCGCAAAATTTTCGGTTCGTATAACAAATGTCGAATAACCAGTCCACTTGTTCTCTGCGCCATATTTTTGTCCGTCCCTCTTTGCTCTACGCCGTTATCTGACCAATGTTACGTAACAAAAATATTATTCGGAAAAACTTTCCGCCATAGAACATCACAGATGGTGTAGTACATCCTTGCGCCGTTATCAGGTCAATTCGCACAGAAAAAAACTCGAATATGTATCCGATAACGTAAGGTAAACATTTACCTATGGTAAATTGGTATATTGGTGAAAACTGGGTTCACACACAATTTTCATCTGGATAAATCTAGGAAATTTTTAACAAAGCTTCAAATCTCGCCAGCAGTACCATTTGCCAGAATAATGAAGGTTCTTTTACATGTGAAACACCAACAACTCCGGCAGTTACGACAACAACAACAACCACAACGACGGTGGCTCCGACAACAACATCGAGTATTAGTATTGGCGGCGGCGTTAATACTACACCGGCAACAACCACACCTGGCGTTGGTATTGGCGGCATTTTAGGTCAGCAATGAATATTGAGTTGTTTTTTGGTATTCCAAATACACCACCTACATGCCTAAAGTAACACCAAAATGGAAATAAAAGCTGTTACTTTAAGAAGGAAAAGCGTAGGTTGAATTCATAAAAAGTTAAAATAGTGTTACTTTAAGCGAAACCAGGATTTGTTGTGTTACTTTAAGCGGAATCCGGTTTTTGAATTGCGCAATTTTAAAAAATGTTACATATTAAAAAAACCCTGCCTATCAACGGCAAATATGCTGGTTAACGGCACCTGTGTACATAAAATATTGGGGTAAAAGTATGAAATTAAAAAGAAATACTTAAAGCGAAAATGCTACTTTAAACAGGTTGTACGTGGGTTGAAAACTGGCCACTATTTGGTTGAAAACTGCTACTTTAAGCGATTTATGTTACTTTGAGCAGGTAGGTGGTGTACTTCATATGTTTGGGGTCTGAGCCCAATAATAATTCTGCAGGTTACGTGTCCTGCACCGGAAGAATTACGGGTGTGCTACTCCTGGTGTACTGTTGTATGTATGATACAAAAACTTTTAGGTGATCCGCATGTTCGCGTAAAACTGCCTACGGAAGAGGCCATTTGTTTCGACATAACGGCACCAAATCAGGCAATTGTCAGTTTATTGGAAGATAAGCAGCTGGGAATTAGTGTTTTATCGAAATTGGAATACGGCAGGAAATGTGTTTGAAGTTTACCTTTAACTACGGTATAATTCCCAATTTGCAAATGACTAAAAAACAGGTACAAAAAAAAAGCTCAGACAAAAATCTCAAACGCAAATATACGGGTTCGATTCAATAAACCACAACAGTGCCATATGTCGGAAATTAGCATATCAACTCAACTTGGAAGTTTTATTAAACTGAGTCTTAGCAATACAGATGAGCACACGCTACAAATAAAGCATCGGATATTACGAGTGTTGAGAGCATAGTTCTATTTGTGTTGCGTTTTTTGCGTAATGTACAATGTAACATTGTCAATGTTTTTTGCGAAATAAAAATTTGTATTCGAAAAACAAACGTGAAAAAACGAAATTATGCTACAATATGACATTCTAAATTTCGAAGTAAATCCTTGAAGCATATAGTAACAAGCATAGTAAAAAACATAGTCCTTTAATCCAGTAAAAAAGGTGTGCAGACTAAGGGTCGCTTTTGCTAAATTAGGGTCGTTTTTTATAAAAAATATTTTCGCTCCAAATAAGGGTCGCTGATTTTAACAGTACTCCCATGGTCATTTTTAACAAGTTTTTGATCCGTTTATCATAGTATGTATCTGATACGGTTTATGAAGATAATAAATTAGATTTGTAATGAACACAAATTTAATCGTTAAATTGTTAAAATTAAATAATACACGTAATATCCAATTAATAGGACAAAATCTACGACTTCGAAAGTGAAAATACTGTATATCTAAATGACATGACAGTTGAAATAAAAACTCAATTTACCTCGCGGCATAAAGGGTTGCTGGTTAACTTTAATGAAGGCCCAATACTACACTTGTCCGCCAAAGAAGATAAAGCTGGGTTTTTTTTAAATAAAACCGTGTAGAAATAATACAGTTATTATAACTGTAAAAAAAAAGCGATGGAATTTTCCCCCAATTTCGTTCCAGATTAATTTCTAGAATAAAAAAACGGTAAATTTTGAGGTTTGGCACACTGTACATCTACTCATTTTTGGCGAGTTCGTACACTAAACCCACCACAGGTAGCTTGCGATTCGAAGTTGTGGAGTCGACTGGGTTGAGTGCCGAGGTTGACGGCCTCCTCGGACACTCCATTCGTCCTAAAGATTACCATATTGATGAAAACGGTATCATAAATGTCGAAAAGGGGCGAAAAATTATGGACGCCAAACGAGTGTGGATGGATCACGATTATTGCCATTTGCTTGACGAAAAAGATGTCCCGGTATTTTTGGGTCATTCAATTGATTACTATATGGTTCAACCGAAAATCCAAAGTGTTTTGGAATATCAGATGGATCCAAAATGATAAATTTCTCTAAAACGCTGTTTAAAAATTTGTAATGAGAATAAAAAGTTAAATCTTGAAACGTTTTTGACAACTTGCAAATTTGACGAACACTTTGTATAAACTCAATTTGAAAATTTTGAAAATTGAAGAACTTTTATACAGTCCATACCAGGGGTCGGCATAAGTAAGAAAAAAATGAGCTGTGCTGTACTGTCCTCTCGGGCTCGAAAAACAAAAAAAAAATCGAGCTGCGCTCGGCTGTGCTCTCAAGCTGAAAGCAGTTAAGAACTGAGCTCGACTGCGCTGGGCTGCCCAGTCGAGATCAAAAAATTTAATGAGCTGCGCTCGGCTGTGCTGTCGAGGTTCAAAATTTTGCTGAACTGTGCTCGCCTCGGCTGCCCAGGGCAGTTCACTTGAACTGGGAAGGCCAGCTGGCTGTTGCCGACCCCTGGTCCATACTCTCAATACGATTTCTTTCAATACGAAATGAAAAAAAATGTCCCCAAAGCAGTCGAAAAATAGACTGTCGAAAAATAGACTGTGAAAATATTTTGGTTGTCGTATTTTACAAAACTTCTAAATTGCAGAAAAATTTTGATCCGATCGAATTTTGAGCTTTAAAAAAAAATAAAAGTAAAATTGTTTTAAAAATAAAATTAAAATAATTAAAAAATAAAATTAAAATTAAACACATTGGTCCAAACTAATAAAAGATACATAGTTTATTACAGATTAATTAAAATGTTAATTTCCTGTTTTAGTTAATGATTAGTATGAAACTTTGAAAGAACTCTCCATGTTTGAACATCATGCAGCACATTTCTTCTGTTTACAAATTATAATACTTAACTGGATTTTGAATTTTTACATGTTTTAATATAATGTTAGGCACACAATGATAATAAGTTTCAGTTTAATTCGCCATTTTAATACATAAATGTCTAAAAATGGTTGATTATGACCAAATTTAGCATAAAAACCGACCCTACATGTATAAGGGTAAACAATTTTTTGGCCAAAAACGGTCCTAATCCGGATCCCATTATGAGACAAACGGCCCTTAATGGGAATAAGAACTCAACACGGCATGAAGTACTGTATACAGTCCCTGCTTCCAAAGCGTTACAATTTGTGGTTCAAGCATTGTCACGCTTTTAGGTGATGACGTCATTTAATAAAGCTGTTGGGCCTTTTTTACCCCTAGAAATAGTCTTTTTGGTGTTTTCTTAATTTTATTGTGCGTTAAAACGATGTAGAAATTTTAACATTTTGCTAAAAAAAGTCTTAACCTTTTAAGTACGCTTTAAAATCATGCCGTCATTTAGTAACGCCTTAGGTGTACCGCTTTTGAAACAGGGACTGTATATCAACTTGCCGGGTTTTTAATTTAATAGCTGAACGGAATTTTTATACAGGCGGGGTTGGTTATAAGGTCAAGGTCAAAACTGACTTGACCTTGGTGCAAAAAAACTGACTCGACCTTATAACGGCACAAATGGCTGACCTTATAACCAACCCCGCCTGTAGTCCGTCGTTAACGTATGAGTCATAAGTTATGACGAAGCCTGTGCAGCGATTTTGTAATTTTGATAATGTATTTTTTATAGAATATCAAGTTTTTTAGTCTTTCTTATGGGTTCCTTTTCCGCGTACTCTCTTTTTCAACTCCGTATTTTGCGTTTTGAGTCTTTCATTTTCTTCCTGTAATCGCTGTAAATCTGCGGCCAAACCGTGCTAAAATTTCACTAGAATTATTTTTGTGTCAGATGAATATTGTTAAGTTAAGGACGTGTCAATAGCGTTGTAAAAATAAAACCCGACATTACGAAAGTGCACTTATAAAGTGTTTTACGTATACTTTGTAGCCCAAGTTTCCCAGCGATAATACAGTCCTTACTTCCAATATGGACGTTTTTGATTTTCGAAAATAGCGTCCGTATAATACGGAGTATATTATATTCATCCGACCCGTTTATCCGGCCAATGCGCCTTTGTCCTATTTGCCCATTTAATCATGACAAACTCATATACAATTTGGGGTTAATTCTCACTAAGTGTCCATTTTAGACTGTTTTGGAGCCACTTTTTCACAAAAAGCGTGTGTACTCGAAGAAAGCGTCCATGTTGAGTGCTTACGTATTGAGATTAAGGACTGTACAGCTCCAAAATTTGTCTGATAAAAAAAATAAATTGACACTTATACTTAAAATACATAAAAATAAAAAATAACCTTGATATTGTCATATTGGAACATCTCTTGTCTGTGAATCAAGTTAGACTTCACAATATTAATTGAGGAAGCAGAACCGTATTTTAAGTACCTAGAGTGCAGTAACGGGGGCAGTACAATAATGATACGGGGAATGCAACCTTGGCAAAATAACTCATTTGAACTCAGAGTACGGTTCAACCTTTTGAGAATTTGTAATACACGTTGTTTCGGCATGATTTTCTGGTGTTGGGTAGATGTGATTGGATGATAACACCATCATGGTGCATTTGACTTTGCTCAAAAGTAAACTTATAACATTTCTAGTGACCTTGAACCGTTCAAGGTCAACATACGAAGTGGGAAAAGTGAATGAATTATTGTGAATAATAATATAGTAAATGTTGTAAGTTCACTTTTGAGGAAAGTCAAATCCACCATGATGGTGGCACCATCCAATCACATTTATCCAACACCAAACAAATCATGCCGAAACACCGTGCATTACAAGTTGAACCTACGAAAGCAACGATTTCCACGTTTGACCTCAAATATCATTGTCTTTTTATATACACATCCTTACCATTTGAATTAGCAGCATGAATTTGACTTTTGGCGTGACATTTTGACCGCTATAAGGTCAAGTAGATTTTAAGGTCACTCCGGTTGAACCCATTTGGGCCAACATGTCTCGCAACGAATAATGTCGTTGCTCAAGTTCTGTCGCGTCAGCGATTTTTTTGTTATAAAATTTTAATAAGAATCGAAGGATAAATAACTAAATATGATACTCTATTCATGAAAAAGATATTAACCATTTGTGGTTTTACTCTGTAGTATACTTCATTAACCCGGCGGCGCTCCTTGAAATGTTTTGAGTCACAATAACGCCATGCCGTCGGCATGATGCCGGTTTATGATTTAAATGCCCCGAAAAAGATTGACATACATTTACGAAAAAGTTTTTCACCCAGAAAAATTTTCTCCCAAAAACCACGGTGCTTTCTAAGGCCAGTAACCGACTTGCAGATGTGCTTATTCTTCCGCTATCATTTATTGAATCACACTACATTAATACGCGTTAAAAAATATCACAAAGTAACAGTTTTTTTTTGTTAAATTTATATCGTTTTACTTTCATCGCCAATGCAACCGGCAACGACGTAAATCAAACAGATTCGACAAATTTTCGGCCGTGTTGGAAGACCTGGATGAACTGGTTTTCGGCATCTGGGCATCAAACGAAATGCGGTACAGATTCGGCACAAGTCTGGGTCTTCTTAGGGTTGCTAAACTGACAATTGACGAATCGTTGCTCGAATATGAAATTTGACATACAGTCCCTACTCCCAATACGGACGCTCCCAAATTGGTATTATACGGTGTACAATTTATATCCTTTCAAAAATCAATTTTTTATTTCAGTTTGGCAACCCTACGTCTTCCTCGTCAAACAAATCGGTGCCAACCGACGCCTCAAGCTCTTCTGTAACTTCTTGTTCATTCACATCTGTAAACTATATATTATAATACATTCCAAAATTATTGGAAAGAAGTGCCCAATAGACTGTAGTTAAAAATGAAATGTCAAAAGAAGCGTTGTGCGTTGGGGAAATGTTCTTCCCAACGCGTTGGGCGTTGAAGTAGTTTTCTTCCCGACGTGTTGGGAGCGTTGGGAAAAATTTAAGCGTTGGCCAATGGTCAAATTTTGCTAACGCTCAATGCAATTTTATACTGTATGTATGCTGTGTAAAAGCAAGACAACCCCTCAACATGTTTTCTTGTTTAAAATAGTTTCCCACTTATCCGTTAAGCATCAGTGGTGGAATTGTTGGGCGTTGGTTAAATTTTATTTCCAACGTGTTGCGATCGTTGGGCGTTGAGAAAAATGCATGCGTTAGGCGTTGGGAAAAATCCGTCCGTTGGCCAACGCCTGCGTTGGGCGTTGAGGAAATTTGGAGCGTTGGCCAACTTTTCCAACACTGGCCAAAAGTAATTTTTTTATTGACACTTCTTCGGCGAAAAAATCATTTTTTTTTCAAATAGGGAAGCTGCCTTTTTTCAGTTTGTATGGCCGATTTTCAAAATTTGGACGTTTGTCACTTTAAGTAATACACCACCTAACCATGTGAGATAACACATTTTTTTCCGAAAAAACGTGTTATTTCATATGCAAATTGTTATCTCAAATGCAAACTGTTATCCCACATGGGTAGTGCGTAGGNTGCTCATTTTACTCAGCTTCCCATTAGCTTTTAAATCCAACTAAACCCGTAAAATTATAGGTAAAACGTACAAATATTTGCTAGTTCGTGTAAAAGGTCCGCTTCCATGATTTCCTTCTCAGTCGATAGTTGGCTCAAGATTGATCCAAATTTCTCATCCTGTCTGATTAAATCTCCGAAAGCATTCATGTCATTTTTATTATCTGCAGTTGCAAAAACTGTCAGGAAAAAACAAAATTTGAACATTTTGTGGAATTAAAATAAAGTTCTAACATAATAAGAAAATATCATACAAATCCAAAAGAGCATATAGTCTATTCTCATGAGTCATATAATATAAGAGTCAGGAGCCCTGACTCAGTACTGGGCACAATTGGCTCGCTCATAGACAATTTATTATTTTTTGCGGTCGTTTTTCCGGGAAATACCAGACAGGTATAGACACAAATTTAGGCCCCCACATTTTACAGCTCCATGCTTGATAAAACCGTTTGCCAATACGTCGTAGTTTTCCCGGAATATTCGTTCTAAAAAGTAATTTTTTGGTTGTCCTATTAGGCTCGAGCCAGCCGAAATTTTTTTTGTGCTAGAGCGAGCCGAGCCAGAGAATGTTTGAGATCGAGCAAGGCGAGCCAAAAAAATTTGTTCGATCAAAAGACGAGCCAATTATGCCGAGCTGGGAAAGTGAGCCCGGGCTGAAAGTGAAGTTCCGCGCTCCCAAACTTATAGATATATTTGCTGCTAAAAGTCGATGTGACCCCCAGGAGTTAACGAATGAATGCGTCCAAATATGCGATAAATGAAAGGAGCCCTGCATATGTTTGCTGAACGCTTTAAAACCAATTCTGTTAAATCTGCTAAGATGAAATAACCACAAATTAAAATTTTCCATCTGATAATACAATTTATTCAATCCATATTATAGGCATTTTACATTAATCATGCTAGCACAGGATATAGTAATATAATTTGAGAAAAAAAAACATACGGAAAAAGAGAAGAGATTTATTAATTTACGTTCGTACTTTATCGAAATTGGGAGAGTTCGGAGAAATTAAATTTTTATTAATCCTACGAAATCCGCCGGCCCCTGGGTATTGATTTATGGGTTTGAAAAAACACGTGAAAAACGCGCAGCAAAGCGATTATATCGAACTTTTGGAAGGTTTTAAAAAATGACCACAAGACCGTAAATGCATTTTCAAAAGACCTTATAACCATCTAAAAAGGACCATAAAACCTAACGNATGAAAGGAGCCCTGCATTTGTTTGCTGAACGCTTTAAAACGAATGCTGTTAAATTTGATAAGATGAAATAAAGACAAAGTAAGTTTTCCATCTGATAATACAATTTATTCAATCCATATTATAGGCATTTTACATTAATCATGCTAGCACAGGGTATAGTAATATAATTTGAGAAAAAAAACATACGGAAAAAGAGAAGAGATTTATTAATTTACGTTCGTACTTTATCGAAATTTGGAGAGTTCGGAGAAATTTAATTTTTATTAATCCTACAAAATCCGCCGGCCCCTGGGTATTGATTTATGGGTTTGAAAAAACACGTGAAAAACGCGCAGCAAAGCGATTATATCGAACTTTTGGAAGGTTTTAAAAAATGACCACAGGACCGTAAATGTATTTTCAAAAGACCTTATAATCATCTAAAAAGGACCATAAAACCTAACGGGGGGGGGGAGTATTTAAAATCGTTTCCCAGAGCTTTTGAAACGCGAAATCTGACTTAACTGATAATTTTTAAATCGAGCTTTTCGTTGACTTAAATGTGCCGTAATATGCCAGGTTATAACTTGTTTTAATAAGAATTTTAAATCGAAATATACAGTCGGGGTTGGTTATAAGGTTAAGGTCTAAAAACTGACTATACCTTACAACCATCGGAAAAAGACCTGAGAAGGTCTTCATCCAAAAGAGCGTAACACTAACCGTACGAAATGAAGATAAAATAGTTTAAAACTGCAGCAAGATCCTGAATAAAAATGCTCTTATAGCGGTTCACGCCGAGGCCTCACGAGGGTCGGCAAAGCCGGCTTATATTTTGGCTTAGCTAAGCTTACAAAAAGCCATTTCAATTGGCTTACCTTGGCTTTACTTACATAAGCCAAGATAAGCCATGGCTTTTATAGCCATTTGTTTGTTTTACATTGCAAGAAAAATGTAAAAAAATAGAAATTTTCAATGTGGTATAATCTGGTCCACGATATTAAAAAGACTACAGGGGTTGGTTATAAGGTCAAAGTCTAAAACCTTATAACAACCCAAAAAAGGGTTCAAAGACATGATTAAAAAAAAATTCTCAAAAAACTGACTTGACCAACGGTACAAATGGCTCACCTTATAACCAAACCCTGTAAACTTCCTATTTTTTTGATTTTTGGGTCTCTGGTAGGTTTCAGATTAGTATGTTTTTTTATATTTATTGATGGCCTCGACATGACCCTTTAACAAACTGGACGGATTTAATTAGAACTTTTTTTGATAGGGAAAATGAAATGATAAATACAAAAATATAAATAGGCAGCCGTGTGAATTCTTAAGTATTCCGAAAACAATGCTTTGAACGGTTGATAGTTCAAGACTGCGGCATTCGAGATCAAGACAAAACCTGAGTTCGACTCATGAAAGCGGGGACCAATAGACCGAATATCCCGCGCGCTGATTGGCCAATGCAATTTGAGCTCCCTCGTTATTGGCCATGCACCGCACTTTTTTGTGGACCCCTGATTTCATGATTCGAACACCTTATCCTGGCGTGTGAGTTTTATACAAGTGAGTTGTTTTATGAAGAAAAAAAGTAGCCCGTAAATGTTTATTACGAGATAACTATGAAATTTAAAGCTAAAACTAATAGTAAATAAATTTTTTCATAAATATTTCATACACAATTTTTAGCGTGCCGAGGTAAAATACTGGCGTACCTAATTGACTCAGAGACAATATGACTTGGGGATAATACATGGGTGAGAAGAGAAATTCGTTATTATTTGAACTTTTTAGATTAAAAATGAATGTTTGAATAATATATTGCTTATGGTACAATGTCTATTTTTTTGACGCGGACGTAAACATTTACTGGTATTTTTCGAATTTTTTTGAAGAAATTTGTTGAAGTGAATGTTCGAATTATTATAAAAAATGTGCAAATCACCGATTTTCTTTTGAAATATTTATCCTAGAATTTTGAGCTGGGTATAAAAAGAACACCGCCAAAATCTCATTTTTTTAATTATCGGCTTTTCAAGGTGTTTCAATTGAATAATTTCTAGATGAAATAGTTGTCCAGAAAATATGATTTTTTGCTTTAGTAAAACTAAAAATATTTTGTTAATTTATAACGGAACACTTTTTACGGTTTTTATACCGACAAATTTGATCGCGAAAACCGCCGTTTTTTTGTATTTGCACGGTAATTAAAAAATGCTCCGTTAGAGCCTGTAAACACAGAATTTATTTGTACCTTCACTTTGCCAAAAAACATAAATATATTTTGGCCAACTATCATATGGAAACTGTGCGCAAAAACTGTTCCAACCTTAAAAAACCGTCAATTCAAAAAAATATAATACACCACCTAACACGTTATGTTAACACCATTAAACGTCAAAACTGTTAACATAGGTCGTTTTTTTTTTAACCCGACTCAAGAATTGCTTTCTTTGGAAGGGAGATCCCGGGAAAACCAAGACAGGTATTGACAAACGGTTTTTGGCATGGAACTGGACAAGGTTTGGGCTTCATTTTTTGAAAAATTTTCGAACCGGAACCAAAACCGGAAGTACCGGTAATTACCGGTTAAAACACAAAAAGTGCCATATCTCGAAANGTACTTTATCGAAATTGGGAGAGTTCGGAGAAATTAAATTTTTATTAATCCTACGAAATCCGCCGGCCCCTGGGTATTGATTTATGGGTTTGAAAAAACACGTGAAAAACGCGCAGCAAAGCGATTATATCGAACTTTTGGAAGGTTTTAAAAAATGACCACAAGACCGTAAATGCATTTTCAAAAGACCTTATAACCATCTAAAAAGGACCATAAAACCTAACGGAGAATTTAAAATCGTTTCCCAGAGTTTTTGAAACGCGAAATCTGACATAACTGATGATTTTTAAATCGAGCTTTTCGTTGACTTAAATGTGCCGTAATATGCCAGGTTATAACTAGTTTTAATAAGAATTTAAATCGAAATATACAGTCGGGGTTGGTTTTAAGGTTAAGGTCTAAAACCGACTAAACCTTATAACCATCCGAAAAAGACCTGAGAAGGTCTTCATCCAAAAAAGCGTAACACTAACCGTACGAAATGAAGATAAAATAGTTTTAAACTGCAGCAAGATCCTGAATAAAAATGCTCTTATAGCGGTTCACGCCGAGGCCTCGCGACGGTCGGCAAAGCCGGCTTATATTTTGGCTTAGCTAAGCTTACAAAAAGCCATTTCAATTGGCTTACCTTGGCTTTGCTTACATAAGCCAAAGTAAGCCATTGGTTTTATAGCCATTTGTTTGTTTTACATTGCACGAAAAGTGAAACATAAATCTGCAACCCCTTGGATACATCGTAAAATGTAAAAAAAAATAGAAATTTTCAATGTGGTATAATCTGGTCCACGATATTAAAAAAGACAAGGGGTTGGTTATAAGGTCAAAGTCTAAAACCTTATAACAACCCAACAAAGGGTTTAAAGACATGATTTAAAAAAATTCTCAACAAAACTGACTTGACCAACGGTACAACTGGCTCACCTTATAACCAAACCCTGTAAACTTCCTATTTTTTGATTTTTGGTTCTCTGGTAGATTTCAGATACGTATGTTTTTTTTAATTTATTGATGGCCTGGACATGACCCTTTAACAAACTGGACGGATTAATTCGAACTTTTTTGATAGGGAAAATGAAATGATAAATACAAAAATATAAATAGGCAGCCGTGTGAATTCTTACGTATTCCGAAAACAATGCTATGAACCGTTGAAAGTTCAAGACTGCGGCATTCGAGATCAAGACAAAACCTGAGTTCGACTCAAGAAAGCGGGGACCAATATTCCGCGCGCTGATTGGCCAATACAATTTGAGCTCTCTCGTTATTGGCCATGCACCGCACTTTTTTGTGGACCCCTGATTTCATGAGTTGAACACCTTATCCTGGCGTGAGTTTTATACAAGTGAGTTGTTTTATGAAGAAAAAAGTAGCCCGTAAATGTTTATTACGAGATAACTATGAAATTTGAAGCTAAAACTAATAGTAAATAATTTTTTTCATAAATATTTCATACACAATTTTTAGCGTGCCGAGGTAAAATACTGGCGTACCTAATTGACTTAGAGACAATATGACTTGGGGATAATAGATGGGTGAGAAGAGAAATTCGTTATTATTTGAACTTTTTAGATTAAAAATGAATGCTTGAATAATATATTGCTTATGGTATACAATGTCTATTTTTTGACGCGGACGTACACATTTACTGGTATTTTTCAAAATTTTTTGAAGAAATTTGTTGAAGTGGATGTTCGATTTATTATTAAAAAAATGTGCATATCACCAATTTTTCGAAATATTTTTCCTAGAATTTTGAGCTGGGTATAAAAAGAACACCGCCAAAATCTCATTTTTTTAATTATCGGCTTTTCAAGGTGAATAATTTCAATTGAATAATTTCTAGATGAAATAGTTGTCCAGAAAATATGATTTTTTGCATTTACTTTAGAAAAACTAAAAATATTTTGGAACACTTTTCACGATTAGGTTTTTATACGTTGACAAATTGGATCGCGAAAACCGGCGTTTTTTGTATTTACCGGTAATTTGTCGGTAATGTGTCGGCGTACGAAGACTTAATAAAAAAAAATGCTCCGTTAGACCCGGTAAGGTAAACACAGAATTTATTAGTAGCTTCACTTTGCCAAACAACATTAATATATATTTTGGCCAACTATCATATGGAAACTGTGCGCAAAACCTGTTCCAACCTTAAAAAACCGTCAATTCGAAAAAATATAATATCAAAATTAGCGGACTTGAATAATAAATATGTCTACGTCCGCTCACATCACCAGGGACATTACTGATTTTTGAAGAAAAAAACTAATTTTGAAGCAAGAAAAAAAAATGGAATCACCTGATTTTTGAGCTTAATACTGCAAATAAAAAAAATCCAGAGAACAAATAAATATATATAAATATATATGGCCGAGCAAAAAGAGGATATTTCAGTTGCTTGTCTAAATTGTGGCAGTGGCCTCCGCTTTCTTTAAGAGTGGGAACCACCCCAAAAAAAGTGCAGAGTGATCGAGATGCAAAGGTTTTTTCAACTTCGGTGAACGTGGCAATTTTTCCACTCGTTTCCTTTCTTACACCAAACGCGAGTTTCGTCAAATTGTTCTGTGTTCTATGGAGAAATGATGGTTAGATTTGTTCGAGGATTTGCCTCGAAATGCGTCCAAAATCAGCGCATGTGCCGCAATACACGCATAATTCTTAGATTAGGGTGTCCAGATCTTGTCTTTCCATTTTCAAAAAGTGCCGAAGTCAAATAAATGTACATACAGCTTGATCCATTGATGAAAAAAATTCATAAAGAGGACCCGGAATTTTAACTCCTACGAGCTTAAAAACAAGTTTTTTCTGTTTTTCTCGAAAATGAAACTTTTAACTTAAAACTTTTAATTTAAACTTTTAAATCTCATCAAGACTGATAACAAATCGATTTGACCAGAGATCGGCACAGTTGATTTATTTTCTTATCCTACCCTTACTTTTTTCCGCGGGTCAACATGGGTCAAATGCTCGGTTTGACCCGACCACGAAAAACAGGGCGGGTCAAAAAGACGGATATGACCCACGAAAAAAGTTGCTACCCTACACCAGAGATCGGCATTTTTTTTCTTACCCTACTCTTCATTTTTTCCGCAGGTCAAGCCGGGTCAAATGCCGGTTCTGACCCGAGCACGAAAAACGGGCCGGGTCAGACCCGTGTGCCGGGTAAAAGCCGGGTCTGACCCGCGTAAAAAGGTGTTACCCTACCCCTGCTCTACCCGCGGAAAAGCCGGGTCTGACCCGTGTTACCCAGCGCGGGATTCCTTGTGCCTAATGGATTTTTTGAAATGCGAATATTCGTTAAAAATGAACTATCTTTGTTTTTGCAAATTTCAATAGAACTTACTGGAGATCCTTCTATTACTCTTTGATGCAAAACCGAACAAGTAGTTAATGCCGCTTTGTTTGAGAGTATTTTGACCTTTGGATTGATAACCGTAACCTTCGTCTTGTTCGGTTCGTTTAAATAAAACTTTTGAAAACCGTGACCCTCAATGAGAATACCCCGTGCATTTGGCTCATAGGAAGTCACACCAGATACCAAATATTTTTTATACTCATCAAAGTTGCTCATCTGAATCGCCTCGTGGATCGCCATCAAGGACTGTAAAAAATAAAAAAAAATAAATTTACGGGTTAACTTTATCAGGCCTTAATTTTATACATAAAAATCTGAGTGTATAATTATATAATTGGACTCAAAAGTGCTAGAGAAAACGGCCAAAACACTAAACTTATTTTAATATTTGCGCTGTGGATTTATATCAACCTAAATGTACACCCCTGCGCCGTTATATGGCAACCTTCGCATGAAAAAAATCAGCAGGATAACAGAGCGAACGAGAAAATCTTCAAGATAACGGATGACAACATAACAGCGCAGGGCGTGTATCTCAAATGCATTTGCATACAGGGAAGTTGGTTATAAGGTCAACGTCTAAAAAACTGACTTGACCTTAATGCTCTTTTAAAAAACTTGACCTTAAGGTAAACAACCAACCTAAAAAAAATCGACCAAAAAAACTGACTTGACCTTATAGCGGCACAAATGTCTGACCTTATAACCAACCCGCCCTGTACAAAGATTTGTGTTTCCAGTAAAATATGAATTTTATATCAAAAAAAAAAACTGATGGACGATTACTATTATGATCAACTTTGTTTTTACAAAAACGCAGGATTCCAAACAAATTAAAAGTAATAGATATCTTACCGATTGAATTTCTCGAGTAATTGTTTTCTCTAATTCAACGTCAGATAATTCGTCATTATTTTCGGAAGAAGATCCGTTTTTAATCGAGCGATCGGATCCGGATGCTTCCGATTTCATCCCAGAGGTCGGATATGATATTTTACGGACTGTTGCGAGTTTAACTGCCGTCATAGCGGCCTTCATTTTACGCCGAGCGTTGAACTTTCGGATGCAATCTACGGTTTCCTGAAAACAAAGGTAGAGTTTTTTTTAGACCTTAGTGAACGCGAAAACACTTCCAGCGAGCAGTGTCTTACCTATGAACTTAATTTTTTTTGTAATAAATTGAAAATTGTTTGAATTTTTGACAAAAATTATGACCTCCGATATCGGACATCCGAAAGTACCGGAAATAACCNTTCGTCTTGTTCGGTTCGTTTAAATAAAACTTTTGAAAACCGTGACCCTCAATGAGAATACCCCGTGCATTTGGCTCATAAGAAGTCACACCAGATACCAAATATTTTTTATACTCATCAAAGTTGCTCATCTGAATCGCCTCGTGGATCGCCATCAAGGACTACAAAGAAAAAAGTGAAATTTAAGGGTAAACCGAATCAGGCCTTAATCTGACTGTATATATATATAATTGGCCTCAAAAGTGCTAGAGAAGATGGCCAAAATACTTCTAACCAGACCCCCTTGTAAACTTAATTTAATAATTGTGCTCTGGATTTATATCAACCTAAAAGTACACCCTGCGCCGTTATCTTGGAACTTTCGCATGAAAACCGCAGGATAAAAATCTGCTCTAGCCAACGAGAAAATCTTCAAGATAATGGATGACAACATAACAGCGCATGGCGAGTACTTCAACTGAATTTGCATGCAAGATTTCTGTTTCCAGTAAAATGTAAATTTTATATCAAAACATAAACTTGATGGGTGATCACTATAATAGACAACTGCGTTTTTAATAGGGGGTCTGGTTATAAGGTCCAGGCCAAAAAAATGACTTGAAAAAAGACATGATTTATCTTGAAAAAAATGACTTGACCTTACTGCAAAAAAGATGATTTGGCCTTATAACGGTCACACCTTGTGACCTTATAACTAGGATTACGAACATTAAATTTAAACGTAATATATTTCCTACCGATTGAATTTCTCGAGTAATTGTTTTCTCCAATTCAACGTCAGATAACTCGTCATTATTCTCAGACGAAGATCCGTTTTTAATTGAGCGATCGGATCCGGATGCTTCCGATTTCATCCCAGAGGTCGGATACGATATTTTACGGACTGTTGCGAGTTTAACTGCCGTCATCGCAGCCTTCATTTTACGGCGAGCGTTAAACTTTCGGATGCAATCTACGGTTTCCTGAAAACAAAGGTTTAAAGTTTCATTTTTTTTCTTTTGGTGCACTAGGCCTGAAACCCAGAACTCAGCGCCGTACAAAATTTGCGATCAAAATTTGCGTTTTTAATCCCGTGAAAAATTCAAAAATAAGATAGACCAATTTACCTGTCTATGAACGGACTGGGCAACTTTATCGCGATTGGCAATCCAAGGATGTCGCAGAGCGGTTAAGGCATTTATACGTTTCGTCGGGTCAGTTTCAAGCATCAAATCGATCAACTGTTTAACTTCTCTTGACACTAAAAAACAACATATTAGCATTTATTTTACACGGGGTTGGTTATAAGGTCAAGTAAAGTAGGTTTTTGACTACAGGGGGGTCTGGGAGGTCTTCATCCAGAAAAAAAGCGTAAAAAGACATGATTTCAAAGATTTTTTCCAAAAACACATACTTCAAAAAAAAATTGACTTGACCTTAGTGCAAGAAAAAAATGACTTGACCTTAGTGCAAAAAAGATGACTTGACCTTATAGCGGTCACCTTTTGTGACCTTATAACCATACCCCCCTGTACTCGTGGGATTGGTTATAATTTACTTGACCTTAGATCGTTTTATTTGAGGGTACAAAATTCAAAAAATTATTCCGGAAACATTAAAATGCACTGAAAAAAAACTGACTTGACCTTACAACCATCTAAAAATTTTTCCGAGCGCTAAAATGTTTTTTCCACCGTAGGACCATATGGACCTTATAAGTTATAAGGTGCTGGGGAAAAAGTTCAAAAAGACATCATTTTATATAAAAAAGCGTATGTGTGGCAAATGTGCGGTTTTATCTCTTGAAGCCCAGACGTTTTTATTAAAAAAATTCTCAACAATAAATTTGTAATCATTTTACCTGAATCCCACTCTGGTGTTGGGTAGCTATAAACTCCGTTTTTGATCAGCTCATAGAGCGCTTTTGGATCTTCATCCCTAAAAAAACCAAATGGTCAATTTCATTTTCGAGTTTGATAAACATACCAAAATGGAGGATAGCCGACAAGCAGAATATATAAAATTACACCAATTGCCCAAATATCGACGGCCTTTCCGTACTTTTCCTTGCGAATAACTTCGGGCGATAGGTACCCGGGAGTTCCGGCGAATCCGAACCATTCATTTCGATCTCCGTTCATTTCGACGGCGAGACCGAAATCTGCCAGTTTTATTGCTGCACCAGACGTTTTAGACTCCAACAGTAAATTTTCAGGTTTTAAATCTAAACATTTACTGCTGATGAACTAGCCAAATTTTTCACAGTCATTTATTTTACATGTGCATTACCAGCGCCGACTTAATGGGAATAATTTCTAAAATGTCCATTCTAAAATTCCCCTTTAGGGGAAAATGTCTAAAATTTTTGCGCGCGAGATTAACCGTATCTCGCGCGCATAAATTTGTGTCCACCGGTTTTTGGCATGGAACTGGAAAATGTGGGGCTAATATTTTTGAATTTTTTTTTTGAACCGGCAGCTAAACCGGAAGGACCGGTAATTACCGGTTAAAACACAAAAAATACCATATCTCGAAAAAAAATCGAAAAACAACCTGGGGTAAATATATAAATATTTAAATTTATGTTTACCTCTATGCACGACTTGATTTTTATGGCAGAATTGGACGGCCTCGAGAATTTGTTGAATGCACTTTGAGGCATCCCGTTCCGAATAGTACTCCCGACGAACAATGTCCTCAAATAATTCACCACCAGTAATTAGATCGAAAATCATATAGTAGCTAAAATATTCTGTTAATACCACATCGTCTAAGATTATTTAAATAAATCAGAATAATGGATTGGTTATAAGGTCAAGGTCTGAAAAGCTGACTTGACCTTAATGCACTTTGAAAAAACTCAACCTTATATGTTATAACTTATAAGTTATAACCATCTGGAGAAAAATCGACCATTAAATTTTTTTCTCACTATTTGTGCCGTGAAAAAAGTTCAAAAAGACATGATTTCTATAAATTGTGCCAGTTGGGGGAGGGCAGGTCTTCATCCAAAAAAGCGTAAAAAGACATGAATTTAAAGAATTTTCTTCAAAAGCATGTTTCCCAAAAAATGGCTTGACCTTATAACGGTCCAAATGGCTGACCTTATAACCAACCCGCTCCCCTAGAGACATTATTTTTATGTTACAAATGTAACATGAACATGTAATATGTACCCACACATCTCCCATGAGTTAAATAACTTACTGCACTTCATCGGTTAGCGTTTCATGAAGGCGGACAATATTTTGATGTCGTAATTTTTGGCATACACGCGCTTCACGCTCTAACTTCTCGAAGTCACGCTTTGTTAATTTTGTTGTTTTGATGATTTTGACAGCAAAATTTTCACCGTTCTTTTTACTCACACAGCGCTTGACGGTCGAAAATGCCCCTTTGCCTAATTCTTCTTTAATGTCGTAAAAGACATTAAAAGACATTCTAAATTGCTAGAAATTGAGATTTTCTTAAAAAAGGATAAACCACAGTTTTTCGTAGTATGAAGTGAAACCAACAAAAAATGGTCACCATAGCCGTCATATATGAACGTTGAAAAAGAAAATTCAGTCAGAAAATTTCAGTATGGGTTTCTTTAACGCCTTTTGTGACGATATGCGCTTCTGGTGGTCGAGCAACAACATCAGTTCCAATAAGTTTACCACCTCCAACGTATCTAACAAATATACACTGTTAGATTACGGGGCTAACATGAGGTTTTATTACATTTGTAAATAAGTGACATTTTTTTCTATTTTGATAGATTTTCTATTTTGAAATGTTCTCGAATGGTCAATCTATGTTTCTGTATTACAGGGAGGTGGTTGATTATAAGGTCAAGGTCTAAAAAACTGACTTGACCTTATGCACTTTAAAAAAAGACTCAAGACCAATCTGAAAAAATGTCGACCACTAAAATTTTTCCCACCATAAGACCTTCAGGTGCCCGACTCAAGTGCCCGACAAAAAAAGTTCAAGAAGACATGATTTAATAGAAAAAAGTTCATAAAAGACATGATTTTAAATATCATCGGGAGAGGTCTTCATAAAAAAGTGAAAAACTGACGTAACTTTATAATTTATAAGTTATAAAGGTCACATATTGTTACCTTATAACCAGACCCCCTGTATTAACTTTAAACCAATTTATTCCTAAAATGAAGACATAAAATCTGTTTTTAAAGATAAAATTTGACGAAATGATAAGCTGACTCACTGTTTGTTGAAATCGTCGATAATGTGTATTTTCCTGATTGGTTCAAAGATCGAACTTCATCAAGGTCCTCGCTTTCATAAAGTTGCTTTCCGCTCAATAGAAAATAGAAAATGGCGCCGATTGCGTAAATATCGACGGCTGTTCCATATTTTTGACGATTTAAAACTTCCGGCGCCATATATCCGACTGTTCCAGCGTGACCATACCAGTCGAGCGTGCCATTTGGAGCAGTAACAGCCAAGCCAAAATCAATAATTTTTATACGCATAGATGAGCCTGACTCAAGCAATATATTGTTTGGCTTTAAATCTAAATGAAATTATAAATAAGGGATTGGTTATAAGGTCACGGCAAAAGAAGACCTAATTTTGAAAATGATTTTTCAGTATATGGCCAATTTTAATATGAATATTTGATTTAAAATAAACGGTACAGGGGGTTGATTATAAGGTCAAGGTCTAAAAAACTGACTTGGCCTTATAACCATTTTTTTTCGTTGGATCCAAAAAATATGGCCAGCGGGCGGAGGGGGAGGTCTTCACCCAAAAAAAGTGAAAAAAGACATGATTTCTATAATAAAAATTATTACGCGTCGCGTCCTAAATATATATACATAAGACATCTTGTTCTAGGTTTAAACCCAAAAAAAAAGTAAAAAAAAGACATGATTTCTATAAAAAAAATTATTACCCGTGTCGTTCTAAACGTTCTAAATTTACACCCAAAAAAAGTAAAAAAAAGACACATGTCATGATTTATCTAGAACAAAAAAACTGACTTGACCTTATAACGGCACAAATGGCTGACCTTATAACCAACCCCCTGTAGCGTCTTAAATAAGACTCTTAGATATTTAAGTTTAAACTAGATTTTCAAATTATACAAATCTTACCTCTATGAATTATGTTGAGCGAATGGATGTAAGCAGTTGCGCTTAACAATTGTCGTAACAAAATTAATGCTGTTTTTTCATTACAATGTCCGTTTGTTAAAACGTGCCTTCCTAAGTCACCGCCGTCCATGAGATCGAGCAACAAAATCCAACTGAAATAGTCTTCTTCAATCACACAAATGATTGATTAAAGAATTGCGCTTACAGTGGCCCGTCCGTAAAGCTGTCATGTATTTGAATAATATTTTGGTGACGTAATTTACTTCCAATATCGATTTCACGCCTAAGCGATCGCTCCTGAAGTAGGGTGCCCAGAACTTTTCTTTCCATTTTTTTTTTCCATTTTTTTTTAGGTTGAAGTGAAAGCCAAAACCCTTGTAGTGAGCACCGTTTAATGTATTGGGTTATTTTTTTTAGAATGGGTTGAAAAATGTTTGAATTTTTGACAAAAAAAATATGACCTCGGGTATCGGACATCCGGTAGTACCAGAAATAACCGGTTAAAACACAAAACCCTCGGTTTGCCGAATACCGGTCGGTGATTTTTTTTTCAAAATTTGGTTAAAACTTTTATTTAAAAGGAGGATTTCTTTGGTGGGGTCACAAAATGTCATTTGACACCCTAAAGGGGTCAAATTACAAGTTGCTTGAAATAGGATATAAAGGGGCTTATTGGAACATATTTTTTGACGGCGATTAGAAATATTATATTTAAAAAGTATCAAACTTGTAATTTGACCCCTTTTTGACAAAAAAGGTGTCAGATTACGACTTTCTTGAAATGCGCCAATGGATAACTAATTGGTGAGTCATTATATTTTGGAAGATTTAAATACTTTTCACATGGACATAATTATGAAATTTATTTCTCATTAAAAATATTTTTTCATATTATTAATGATATTAGCTGTACACGAAAATAGCGGGCACCCTATCCTTAAGTCGCTGTCGACCGGCTTTAATTGCACCACTCATGTCGATTATTTTCGCAGCTAATCGATTTTCCCCATCCTTACATTGGCAGAGTTTCACTTCGGAGAAAGCTCCCGTTCCTAAAATGAATTCGTCAGTCATGTTTTCATCAAACGTCAGTTTGAAGATTTGTTTCAAAAACTAGAGTAGATAGAAAATCAACTCCAAAAGTAACTTTTTCAAAAGAAAAAACATGATTCTTGTTGACGATGTTGTACACGAGGTCGGGCGATTAAAGTCTTAACTCTCAGGGGGAAGTTCTTGGGAACCCGTAGAGGGAAAATGAGTCTAAATACACACGCACTTAAAATATTCACAATAATTCGCAATAATTAAAAAAAACTGGTAAAGCCAAGTTGTAGAGCTACGTCGATCTGACTATTCAGAAATTGATTTGGGCCACCAGGGCTCCCTAGAGAGCTGTTTGAAAAAACACCGTCAATCGAATTTTCTCGAAAAGTTGAGGGGGTCAGCAATACCCGTTTTGCCCTACGGGGCCTACATATGCCTTAAATCGACGAAAAAAACAAGTTGCGTGTCTATATACACGCAGTTCTCCCTGGGAGTTAAGGAAAAAGGACCATAAGATCTTCATGCATCTTCAAAAGACCATAATACCTTATAACCAGCTGAAAAAAGACATGATTTCTATAGAAAAAATGACCATACGCCGTTATAACAAAAACAAAACTAGCAGGCCCTTTTTCATACATTATAACCAACCCTCCTGTTTCAGAAAAACATGGTTTTGTGAAGAAAAGGCTTTCTCAAAAAGGCATTTTCTGGAATTTTATAACCAAAAACACACGATCTTCTGAACTTTGATTATAATATTTTTTTCAAATATCTTTCATCAAAAATAATTTGAGGTCTGCGCCCAAAAACACATGATTTATGTTGAAAAAACTGACGTGGCCATATAGCGGTCAAATCGTTTACCTTATAGCCAAGAACACCTGTAAAATCATTTGAGTTTGTTATAACCACTTGCAACATATGTAAAACCAACTTACCTAATAAGCCGAGTAAATCATACTTTTGTTCGAACTGACCCATTAACTAAACAAAAACAAATATAAAATATCTAGTTAAAAATTTTAAGCGCGATGTTAAAAATTGGAACGGCAGTAAAAAAGTAAAACGAACTAATTGACCATGCATCACAGATTAAGACCTGTGTCTGTTGGTCCCAAAAGCTGTCCTAAAAAAACGACGCCAGTTGATTTGGTAGAATGAGAAAATGGAAGAAGTTACAATTGAGAGAACGTGAAGTATAATTTCTCTCATTTGGAGCATTCAACCAAATAGACCGGTGCCCTTTAAACATGGTACCTCAATTCACCAAAGAATAAAAATAATGATTGAAGGACACAGAAAGAATCAGTATAAGAAAATTGGTGAAAATTAGAGTTACAGTTGCACGTCTCTAATTGGGCTGCTGGATGACCACTTGTTGGCCTTGACCATTGATGTCGGACGCACTCAATGTAACGTAGTATTGTACCTAAAACGATTATTTAAACAATATTACATAAGGGGTTGGTTATAAGTTATAAGTTATAACTTATAAGTTATAAGGTCATGGTCTAAAAACTGACTTGACCTCAATGCACTCTGAAATAACCGACTTGACCTTATAACCATTAAAAATTTCGACTACTAATTTTGTTTTCCACCATAAGACCTTAGTTCTGGGGAAAAAAATTAAAAAGACATGATTTCATAGAAAAAAAAGTGTAAAAAAGATGATTTCATCCAACAATAGCTTTTGGGCTCCGCATGACTTTAGAGATTTTTATATCCAAAAGACATTATTGACTTTAATAAATTGCTTGAAATTAAATTAAATTCATTATGAGACGTCAGCTACCGATGAAAACAAGCCGGAACAACTAGATGTATTTGTATATTTCAATTTTCGTGATTTTTTTTATCGAAAACGCTTTAATATTTAATTGGATACCTATTTAAAATGCCATATAGGTATACGGTATACCCTATTGCCCATTACGTCAAAAATAAATAAGTATGGAGCGGTGCAAGACTTGAAATGAAAATATTAATGATTTTTTTAGAACAACTTACGTAAGATTAACGAATTTTTTCATAGAATTAACCAAAATTTTTACGGGGGTTAAAATTGACTTGACCTTATAGCGGTGAAAATATCAGATCTTATAACTACCCACGTACTTCATCCAAAAAAACATAAAAAGAGAAAATTAAAGTTTTTTTCTCAAAAACATGCTTCCCAAAAAACTAATTTGACTAAGTGCTAAAAAACTGACTTGACCTTATAACGGCCTTGTGACTTTATAACCAAACCTGTATATCTTCGACAAAAAATTTTTCATCCAAAAAAAAAACGTAAAAGGACACGAACAAATTGACTTGACCTTAGTGCATAAAAACTGACTTGACCTTAGTGCAAAAAAAGAAACTGACTTGACCTTATAACGCACAAATAGCGGACCCTATAATCAACCCCCCTCAAACCCGATTTTTGGTCTAAATACTTGACGTTATAACCAACTACTCATGTAGCGGTTTAATAATCTCTTCAACGCTAGGAGGCCTGATAAAATTTTAGAGTTTAGATCCGTTGTATGTCATATTTCTTTGGTATAACACATGTGATAATGGATATAATTTTATAAAATCTGTATGATGTATGCGATTCATTAATTTGAATTCGTAAAAATCGATAAGTGCTCCTAAACAATCCGGATGAACGGACTAAAAGGGATAATATATTGAAATTTACCAATCTTGTTACTATTTCTCATTCCTCTCGCTCTACCACGCTTTACCAGAACATGCCGATTTAATAAGATGGGGCTTCAATAAATTTAAAATGAACAGAAAAAAAAATAATTCATTTTGGTCGTCATAAAAACAATTAACAAAATGCAGTGAATCGCAGTTTTATTGGGGATATAAAATGCTGACCTGAACACTGTCACCAGAAAAATCATTATGAGAGTGATTTGATCAAATATTCGGTTAATGACTCACACTTTGAAGTCTTTGATATATTGGAATTAATTTCATATTTAGAAAATGTTTAGAAAATATGCCGGACTGTTTCAAAATTTGTAAAGAGTGGTTTGAATCAACAAAACTGGGTGACATAATTCGGGTAAAAAGTAACCCCCATTTTACGAGCGGGTGGGACATCAGCTGCGCGGGGGTTAACAAGGGAGTTAATGTAGAAAAATGTACAGCGGGGTTGGTTATAACTTATAACTTATAAGTTATAAGGTCTTAAGATAAAAAGACCATATGGTCTTATAAGACCTTATAACCAAAGTGGGAGGTCTTCATCAGAGGTGGGCAAGAATTGATTTTTTTGTACCCTACCCTACCACTGAAAAATAGGGGTACTGAAAAATTTGTACCCGAGTTTACCCGAGCAAAAAAAAACTGTACCCTTCCATACCCTACCATTGAAAATTACCCAAGTTTACCCTTTATCCGAGTTTGATTTTGAGTCCAATTTAAATTAAAATCGTAATATAACCCCAAGGGGTTACAGAGGGGTCGAATTACATATTATTTAATTTGGCCCCTTTTCGCTTTTGGTCAGGAAAAAAATAGGGATACTGAAATATTTGTACCCGAGTTAATCCGAATTGGAAAAAAAATGTACCCTACCATTGAAAGTTACCCGTGTTTACCCTTGTACGCGGATTTTGCCATCTCTGGTCTTCATCCAAACAGGCGTACAAAGACATGTTTTCTAGATTTTTTTCTAAAAAATCACGCTTTTGATTTGACCTTAGTACAAAAACGACGATAAGACCTTATAGCGGTCCGTTTCTCGAACATTACAACCAAACCTCATGTACAAAAAATAACTTGACGTTATACGGGACAAACGCCAAAACGCGGAAAAATTTCCATAAAAATGTCGATGAGTAATGATGGGTTACATACCGGTTGACCATTGCTCGAGGAGGTTGCCGGTTGTTGAACGGTTAATGTCTGCGCACCGGAAACGCCCGAGGTCGCGGTCACCACCTGGGCCGTTGTGGTCGCCGCTGTCTCATTCTGGCTACTCTGTTTGTGAATCTCTTCTCGGGGAACGATATCGATGAGAAAATCAAACTGAAGAAAACACGATAAAAATTATCGCCCTATTTAAATATGCACGAGTGATAGCGATGTTCTGTGAGAAAATAAAAAGAAAATAATGCCGATCGCAGAATAAAAAATTCTCGTATGTCACTTTAACTCCCAGGGGAAGTGCGTGTATATAGACACACAACTTGTTTTTCGTCGATTTAAGGCATATGAAGGCCCCTTAGGGCAAAACGGGTATTGCTGACCCCCCTCAACTTTTCGAGAAAATTCGATTGACGGTATTTTTGCGTAGGTTGAAAATTTCAAACAGCTCTCTAGGGGGCCCTGGTGGCCCAAATCAATTTCTGAATAATCAGACCGACGTAGTTTGACGAGCTCTACAACTTGGCTTTACCAGTTTTTTGAATTATTGCGAATTATTGTGAATTTGTAAGTGTGTGTATATAAACACGCATTTTCCCCCTACGGGTTCCCAAAAACTCCTTCCCCCTGAGAGTTAACTCCCAGGGGTCACATTTGATGTGGCGGCATCCCCATTTTTTCGTTCGGAACAAATTTTCGGAAAATGTTTAAGTGCATGTGCAAGAGTACAAAATCGCCCCAGGTTCTGGTAGTCTCTATAGTTGAGTTATTCAAATCTAGTACAAAATTGGACTAAGTGCCATCTGAGAGTTAAAGCATTAACATGAGTTGACGTTATAAACACTACAAAAAAAGATAATCACATGCATGATTTTATTCAAGCGTTGTTGGCTATCAGGTTATTGTCTGAAAAGCTGAATTTAGCCGAAATACATTTGAAAAAAATGGAGTTGTCATTATAACCCCCGGAAAACCTGGTATACACCGCGTGTCTACGGAAGTTAACAAAATTCATGGAAGTTAAGAGTCGCTTAGCGTCATTTTTCCAGTTTAAGTGGACACGCTGTCTACTAAGGTTAACAAAATTCATGGAAGTTAACACCTTTTTTTCTCCATCGTTTTGTTAACTTCCGTAGACAGATGGCGGTCTGAAACCCGAAAAAAAAAGTGAAAAAAGACATGATTTATCGTGAAAAAAAATTGACTTGACCTTAGTGCAAAAAAGATGAATTGACCTTATAGCGGTCACCTTTTGTGACCTTATAACCAGACCCCCTGTACTCTATTCTCGGAACCTCGTCCTTGTTTAAAAAAAAGCTATAGGCTATAGCGATATCGGACTCTTAAATATTATCTTATCGTTTCTCTTAACGGGGGGATACCACTTTATTTTTCTCACGAATCACATTGAATAATAACACATTTCGATTTAAAATCATACCGATAGATTTATATATCTAATGAAAAAAAAAGAAGATAAAATATTCAAAACGGCTAGTTCTTACAAAAGTGAACATTTTTTTTTCACCGTGTTCAAATGGACCGAAATATTTAGTGAGTAAATATGACCTGAATTATTAACAAGAAAACCCATATTAATATTAATAAACCCGTTATGCCTTTTTTTTCTAATTTGATACGCGCATTGGGATAACGACAGATACCTGATCAAACTTTGTGATGGCCATTGCAATATCGTTTCGTTGTAACGTTCGTCGTTTGGAATCTTCCGTGTGAATCCATGCACGTAATGTCAACTATTGTAT
>SCLG01000541.1:73023-88482 GCA_004367875.1 Oikopleura albicans | reverse complement strand
TACTAAGATGCTACTGATTTTCGTTTTTTGTTTATTTTTACTGTCAGAATAGCGAAATAAACTTCTCATTTCTTTGAATTTATGCCTTTACAAAACTGTTGATCTGATAATGATCCTGAAGGTCCTTGGTGTTATACGACAGATCCAAATGTTCGATATCAGTACTGTGACATTGTGCCATGCCGACAAACGGTGTCACCAACTGAATCCCCGACGACACTGGCAACGTATTCGTCAACGATAGAGCAAGGTTTCATTTTTTTTGTATTTTTGAGGCTTGAAAAATAGCCGGCCGGACGGAAAAGTTGAGTGTTCTGAAAACGTCCAAGCTGTTTCATTTATTCCGTTTGATATATTTTTGATAAAACATTTTTGATGACATACCTACATTTGTACGTCCAATTATTGCCGCTAATTTCTGTATGAATTGTATTATTGTGTGATTTCGAACCCTTCATAAGAAGATGTATATTCAACAGTTACATTCTCTACAGAGGAATACACTGAAAGCACCACCATCGCAAACAATTATTCATGTTGGAATCCCGGCAGAGGGGGATATCATGGAGTTCAAACAACCACCGCTTCCGGAAAACGGTGTCAAAATTGGTCCTCAAATTATCCGCACAAGCCTATACATTTTCCCGATGATAAATATCACAATTATTGTCGAAATCCAGGATTCGTTTTAAAAACGTTTTAGGGTTAACTCACAATTATCTTTTGAATCATATTTTGAATTGACAAAACATGTTACAAAAAAGGCGTTAGACGCGATGGCCAGCTCTCAACGCCCAACGTTTTAAAGCTCAAATGTAATATATACGTGTTATTTGAAATCACGAATTTTATTCCTTGAATATAAAAAACGCCATCAAAGATAATGATAAACTGGGCCCATGGTGTTATACAACAGATGCTAGTACTCGATTCGAATATTGTAATATTCCCTCTTGTTTGGACTCTGAAGATTCAGATTCTTCCAGTTTTGATTCTGATAATTCGAACATAGCCACTGAACCGCCAATAAATCAATTTGAGCATACAACAGTTCGAACCTCGAGGCCCGCACGGCGTGATGCATGTTGGGATGAGGACCGCCAATATCGGGGATCCGTATCACAAACAATTGGAGGCAAACGTTGTATGGAGTGGGGCAAACATTGGCCGCATGAGCCAAAATTTAGACCGAGTCCGGCAAATCACAATTACTGTCGAATGCCGGATAATGACAATACCCGGGGTCCATGGTGCTACACGACTGATCCTGACACACGATACCAATTTTGTGATATCCCGAAATGTAATTCTTCACCAAATCTGCATGATCTAACAAGGAGCGGATAATAACACTCTTTTTGTCATGATATTATAAAAAAAATCCAAACCATATCATATGGTCCATATGTCGTTGAAAATTTGTACAGTTTTGACGTAAGAAAATTAATTTGCTGTCGCGAAGAAATGATTAATCCGTAATGAAAGTAAATGCGGAAAACCAGACCCAGTATATGGTCTCAAGAGCGGGTCTGTGCTGTATAAAACGGGTAAGGAAAATTACAATCTGAATGTTGGGCGGATTCTTTATGGAAAAACGACCCATGAGAAAATGATTCCCTGGCAAGTCAAGCTGCAAGGAAAACGGGGATGTGGGGGAACACTTATTTCACTTCAGGTAACACTAATATTTTGAGAGAAATCTGACTTAATCTCTTAACACACCGCTTGCGCAATTATCCGACATGTTTCACGGAAAAAAAAATTGTCGGCTAATTGCGCTAGGTGCCGGATAACTCCGTAGGATGACTAATAATTGCGCAAGGTGTCTTATACCGGTGGAGAGCGTAAGTGGAAAACTCCGTAGGGTACCGAATAACTGCGCAATGTGCCGAATAACTGTGGAGGGCTTAGGTGGAAAAGTAAAATAAAACTGCCGGTTAACAGCACAAGCAAGCCAATCTGCCATATAACTGCGTAGGTGGAGTATATTTCGGAAATTGTGCAAAATAGCCGGATCAAAAATATAGGTTCTGAATGTTAGACTTTAGAAGACCTTTTCAGACTGTTATTTCGGCAGCTCACTGTACGACGGGAACAACAGCAATGGAATGGAGTATCACGGCCGGCCATATCTCAGCTTATAACGGCCAACGGGAAACTGGTTATCAACAGCGACCCGTGAAATATGTGCTCACCCATCCGTACGCACGCTATTAATTATATATTACACAGTGTAATTTACACTATAGTAAAAAAGTTTCCTAAGTTAAAGTAGGGGTTTGATTCGAGGTCGTTGAAAAAAGGGTGTGCCTTTAGTTATAAATCGATTTAAGAAATCAAGAGACTAAAAACAGGTTATAAAAGATACGAAAAACACGATACTAAAAGGGATTCCGGCACTTGAGAGGGTCGGGGTTTGTTACGAATTTGAGACTTCTGCGGCGCTACAGTGCATTTATTATCAAAAAAAGGAGTCAAAAATGATCTCCGACGGCTGAAAGTGTGCCCTTTTGCATATTTTTTCATTTCCAATTCGTGTTCTACCTGTCGACCTACATCCATACGGAACAAATTGAAAGCTCCCTATCCGAAAAAAAAACGTCCAGTATTTTGTGACATGCCGAGTTAAAACAAATGTTTTAGGGAATATGGGAAAATTAGGTCTCCGTTAGATCCGAGAAGCAATAATAACGATATCTCGATTATGGTCATGGCGACTCCATTTGAATACACGGAATACGTCCGTCCAGCCTGTCTTCCGTCCAAAACTTTCAAAGTGGCCGCAAATGCCGATTGTGTCATAAGTGGATGGGGAAAAACAGAAAGAGGTAAGTTTTGACTAAATTAAATAACATGTTAGAGATTGTGCCATAAAAAGTGAGCAAGAATGGGCCATACCTTACTGTGTAAAAAAACAAGACTCCAAGATGAAGTCATTTTCTCGGCAAACTTAAGTTATATTTATATTATATAACGCTCATTAATTTGAACTTTTAGCAAATATACTCAGAACTGTTAGACAGACGAATTTTCGAAAAATTGGTCAACATACCGTATTGGGACTCTCTGGCTGTGAGCACTTTTTCTACGATTTGTAACGCTATGATGACGTCACCCTCAGAGTCAGAGCGTCCTCATACGGTACATACCCACGCGGCGCTCGCAAGTGAATCATTTTTTCCTTAGAAAGGGGTCCTAGGGCGCCCAAACTGAACTTGACGATTTTACTTTTTACACATGCGAAATTGGAAAAGTCACGTTAGCTAGTGGGATAGAATTTTTTTGTAAACAGAATAGAAATTCCGTGATCAATCTTAATTTTTGTAAATTTATAATCTTATTATAGGTCACGGATCGTCGAATCTTTTACATCGTGATATTCCAGTTCATAGCGCCTCTAAATGCAAGCGAGAAATCAAAGATTCGGTTTATCGCGTTGAAATGATGACACCAACTGGTATCTGTGCCGGGGGACACGGAGCAGACTATGGTTGAAATTGTAACTCAAGTCACCAGCCCATATTGGATTCAGTTAGCAAAGCTCGGCATGCAGCTTAGAAAATCGTGAGCTTATCTTGGTTTACTAGGCTAAATAGACTTTTTCAATCTGCTTTTCTCGCTTAAGTGAGCCAAACATATATTAGCTAAAACAAAATATAAGTTCTAGTCGGTTCGCTCTAATATTGCGCATTCTAATAATGTGTCATTTTTTTCGCTTCTTTAAAAACGTATCCATTGGTTCGGTGAACTTCTTTAAACATCTTCCTGGATTTCTATATATGGTTCCTCGAGTAATAGATGTTAGTTTTTAACCAATAAGAAGATAGTTGCCAAGGGGATAGCGGAGGTCCATTAGTTTGCAAAGTCCAAGATTCGTACAGTTCAACGGCTCAATATGTTCTCACGGGTGTGGTCTCGTGGGGATACGGATGTGGAGAGACTCCCGGAGTTTATACAGAAGTTGCCCAGTATATCGATTGGATTGAAGAAAATGCAAAATTGTGAATAATGACTTATATGATTTACCTATTGGTGAACAATACACAACTGCTTAATAATTGAGATTACTTTTAAAACGTACAAATTACCTCAATAAACAAAAAATAGGAGCATGGCAAAAATATTCTTTTTAATTTTCAATCATACATATTGTCTATGCAAACAAACACATGACATTTCAGATAAAAATATAACATTTGAAATTTTTGTATTTGTTTGATACACTGTGAACTTTCGTACAGAACAATCAATATCGGATTTAGATGTTTAAGTTAAGAATTTTCAGCTCGTGATATGACATAAAATCGCTTAATGTTTCAATTATACACTNNGCGGTTAACAGCGAAACCATTTAAGTTTGTCCGTTTAACAAGATTTTGCTCTCTTCAAAAACATCAAACTCATACCTATAATTCAATTTGAACAAATAATTGAGATTGTATCGTTTGTGTAAGTCTCATTTTCGATACCATTAAAATCAGGACTCGGTACGCTTGGCTTATCGTGGGATTTGAATATGCGAAAATTATCGAAAGGCAATTTGGACGTTGGACAATTCCCGCTTGAAACACTTTCCATCAAAACGGTCGGACTGGCAATATTCATTTCACCAGTTTCAGTAACTATCCATCCTACTTACGATGATCATGAAATTTTATTTTTGTACACAAAAGTCTCCCTTAAATATCCTCCTTAATATGGGGCCCCTATACTCTATACTACAACCCTTAATAGAGTGGCCTTTATTTGGCATTTCCATAGATTTTTATAAAAGCTAGGTATTTAACAAAACTCTGACCTCGATTCCTTGTTTTATTTGGGAATCAATCCACCATAATGTATATTGTTTTCCGTGCTGGGCAAAAGTTGCATGATTATTTTTGAAGATTCCGGTGAAAACATAAAACCCGTCAACGTCCACAACTTGACTTTGTCGAATTTCAACTGTTGAACAACACGTCAAGTCTTAAGTTTAAGATCGTAAATAAGAAAAAGTATTTATGTTTATTAATTTTTACCATCAAAGTCGGAGACCCCTTGGCAATATGCGCTTCCTTCTGTAGTGAAACACCAAGCGCCAAACTGATCTTGATTTGGATTTCGACAGAAGTTATGGGGTCCAAGCCCATCATTGTTTTCCGGAGAAAAGTCAAGAAAGTGAGACCGAGGTTGACGCTGACGAGGTTCTTCCCAATAATCACATTCTTTATTTAAGTTATTTTGTGTACAAATATAGTTCCTGTTTTAATAAACGACGCACTAACTAATACCAAAAGGTTNGTAAAATAAAAATTTATTTCGATTTAACAGCGCTTTTTTATTTATTTTTTCTAGCTATATTTTAGCCAATCTGATCGGAATACTTTTACTTAATTCATTTATAAATATTATTTACAAGTAAACAATTTATATCTGTTATGCATATAATTATGATTCTATTTATATTTGTTATAACTAAGCCTTCTCCATTCCATGTTGTAGATGCCGTGCCATCATACCGAACTGAACAAAGGGTTATTCCGAATAATCAATCCCATTTCAAATTATTAATAAACAAACCTCTACAGCCACATTGTGGACAATTGGAAGCAGAAAATTCATCATTAGTATAGTGGGAAAAGAATGTGGAATTTGGCCAGTTGGAGCCCACGGTACCATCTGAGCGACAAAAGCCCATATCAGCATAATCTTGACATGTTCGTCCTTGACGATCTTCCCAAAATTGAAACTTGTTATTACATGTTCGGTCCACTGAACGTATTTTAATTGTTAAAGACCAAAATTTGACAAATATATCATAAAAGTTAATTTGTGATAATGAAATACTGAAAAAATCAATCAATTTTTTTTGTAAAATACCCCACTGAACCGTTCGAAAAACTACCCAATTGTTTCTAAAAATTGTTACTACAAATTCAAATTATGAATTCAAATGCAAATTATTTAGTCCAATTATCAATGCGTGAGTTGAAATCCTTGAAAATTCACAAAATTTCTATTTTCCTGTCAGTTGCATATTACGTCATGACTCATGATATAGACCACCCATTACGTTAACGCAACAGACAATCAAACGTTGCGTTAACGCATGGCGGTGTTGCGTTAACGCATGGCGGTGTTGCGTTAACGCATGGCGGTGTTGCGTTAACGCATGGCGGTGTTGCGTTAACGCATGGCGGTGTTGCGTTAACGCATGGCGGTGTTGCGTTAACGTAAGGTCACCTAAAAACCCAAATGAGGATCAACCATAACAAAGTTAGTACTTTTATTGGGTTCCTTAAATGGTTAGTTGGTGTAAATATTATCCATACCTAAACAGCCACATTGCGGACAGCTAAAAGCATTCCATCCTTGTTGTTCCCAATCCCATATCTCTCCCCATTCCGTATCCCACATTTGACCGAGTGTTCCGAACGAAGTGCACCAACCCGCTTCTCCATAATCGTCACAACTAAATGAAGCTGCATCGCGCCACAAGAAAAACTCCGGGTGACAATTTTCTGCGTAGTCTGAAATAAATATACTTGTATGCAAAATTAATTCTATCGTATATAGTCGGTACAAGTTAGTGTCCCTTTTTTGTTTGTTGCTAGTACAACAATGTACTGTATACTGTATAAGTTGACCATATTCACTCAAAATTCCTCAATACCTCTTTTCGATCAAATTAGTAGTTTTACCAAAAAGCCCCGGTTATGTTTTCAAATACGCAAATTGAGNNNAAAATTAATTCTATCGTATATAGTCGGTACAAGTTAGTGTCCCTTTTTTGTTTGTTGCTAGTACAACAATGTACTGTATACTGTATAAGTTGACCATATTCACTCAAAATTCCTCAATACCTCTTTTCGATCAAATTAGTAGTTTTACCAAAAAGCCCCGGTTATGTTTTCAAATACGCAAATTGAGAAATATGTCACCCGCTTGGCGTATCCATTTTGCTCCTAAATGGCTCATATAATTTCTACGCTAGGTGCGCGTTGACCTTTTGATCAGTACTAATGCTGACAAACCATTGTTACTTTCTTTCCTGTCTCTTGAAACGATTTGAACTTCTGATATGCCTTAAATATAATATGAGATATACTAAATATTATGCAATTTCATAATCCTTATGAATTGTAGACCATTCACAGTAATTCTATTCTAGTTAGTCCAGTGTTCGCCAATTCAAAAGCAGAACAAACACAATACAAAGTCAGTTATCCTATTAAAGGTTCTCAAAAAGTTACAAGATCACCCTAATTTGGTTAGATAACTGGTTAGATGTTTTTTGGTTTCTTCTATTAAAACATCCCAAATGTGTGGTGAAAATTTTGGTTAAACTCAACCTTGACATCCGCACTGTGGACAATTCCAGGCGGAGAAACCATCAAATTCAAAGTAGGAGATTGGTAACTGAAAACTCCAGCCAATATCATAGGCGCCTTCAATTGTGCAAAAGTTGTTAATCATGTAGTCATTGCAGCTTCGCCCGGAACCATCGCGCCACAATTTATAATTCGGATTGCATTTTTTCGTATCGACAATGCCTGAAAAAATATATATGTTTTAAAATAATAGTTCTACCTAAAAAATGTACCTAGTGGAATTTCAAGAGAAATTTCATCGGAAAAATAATTCGGTTCATCGAGTACGGATTCTTCAATTGGTGGTAATTTTTGTTGTGAGGTGTCAGTGACATTGCCAGAATATTCAACAACAATTTTGTCCATTTGTGCGCGTAAAGGCGCAGTTAATGGCATAAAACCGTAGCGTCGACTATTTTGATCTGGAACTATAATCGTTTCAATATGGTTCAAACTATCGATTGTTAAATTCCAGCGTTCAATTCTGAAATAAATAATAAAAAAACTGTCAAATATTCTCTTGTTATACTATATAGAAAGAGGTACCTATAAGAAAAATAATAACTACACCAGATGACTCCTTATAAGGGCTAGTAAATTGGTTTTGAAAAATAGCCCTATAACAGATTAGCCCTACGACGTAGGGCCTACGTACAAGGGTGGGTTAAAGTTCGAAAAACTGTTATTTGGACTATATTGGGCTATAAACTTAGTTTATTGTAAAACAGAATTACGGCTTATACGGTACGATTCGTACATTTTCGTACAAATTTGTATCCCTCCTCGTTTCACTTCTTTGACATTTCTAAATTATGCGTTTTCCATATGATGTCGCGTTAACTCTCACTAAGCACACAAAGACGAGGGATACAAATTTGTATACCGGTGGTTAAGAAACACTAGCAGAACGGTGAAGAACACGAGTTAATTTGTTCATAGGTTTCACCAAAATCCAAAAACATACTGGAAAACATCAAAACAGTTGCATGAAATGTGTCGTGTTCCCCCAAAATGATGGATTTCTGTGCCAATTAAAAAAGAAGTTATGTCAAATCGAGCGGATTTCAATGGAGATTGTTTTAACCAGAACCCTCTTTGAAATTTCCAGGTCTCATCGGTAGTTGAAATTGCGCCGTTTCCGCCTGTTATGCCACCTAAATGATTCTTTTTTTTTTAATTTTGGAAACATCGTTTTGGGAGACAATTTTGTTCTCAAAAATATTTATTCATTTTTTAAGTTTTTAGTGGAAACAAATTTTCTTCCAACACATTTTTTGTACAATCAAAAAATTTTCAGAACATCATGGTCAATTAACAAACACCATGTTCATGAACAAAGTTTCATGAAAAAATATTATTTTCCACAGTCCCATTTTTCTTCATAAAAGGAATGATTTTACCAAAAATATAAATTGAATCTTCTAAGGCCAGAGCGGAGAACTGCCGAAATGGCGTTGATTTTCCTCGAAGAGAGGGGATACGAGTGGAACTCCATCCTGTAGTTTCATACACTTCAACATCTGCCGTATTCATTCCACCCAAAACGACCAGATCATTCTGAAACTGGACGATTTCTCCCAAATAATGTCCGACTGCGGTATTTTCAATCGTTGTAAAAGTTATGATATCAGTACTTAAAACAAATATTTTTAATTCATCGAGTTCACCGTATACCGGTACTATGCACAAAATAATCCACCGTGAGGTCCAACAATGAATCACCCACGGCAAATTTTAGCACGCAGTCTTATATTGTTTCAACATAAAAAAGACCGTTAAAAATTGTTCTGTCATATGATTTTATAGAATTTTCCGGAAAACTACGCATATTTTGAAGAAATAGATAGGAATTTTATTTCCTCCGCAATGTAGATTTAACAAAGTTTAATAAAAAATATATTTCGTGTCCCAAAGAACACCAGACATACGGAAAACTAAGCAAAACCTGGTATAACACGTTGACCAAAAGCCTTCACCAAAACATAAATATAGTGTTCCATTCCACATATCACATCTTCCGGCTTTCATATTGAATGGGAGCGTCCCGATGCGGCGAATGCCCCATGGAAACAGTTGGCTGATTTGCGATTGTTTTTCATAACCGCCAAATAGTAAAACGGAATCACCAAATAAAACCGGACAATAAAAACTGCGGTATCCGTCTTCGTCCGACTGCGTCGTGTCCGAGTCTTTATGAAAATTGAATTCGCCAAGACTGATAAAAGCTGAAAGTAAAAACATTGAAAATAAGTATTTTGTTTTCTTAAACTTACAATTTGTTTCCATGATTAGTTGATCTTCGTCACTTATAACGAGAAAAGGGTACTGAAGTATTGTTTCCAACGCATCTAAAAAGTATCTTTAACTTTCGTTGTTGTCATTTTGAAATGTCGCCGCTATGATCGGGAATGGGTGCAAAAACCGAAACGGGCTCAGTTTCCTGAAAAAGAGTTTTTTTCTGAAATCCGTGTGAAAAATTAAAAACGTTTAATGTTAAACATGTTCCGTTTGAAATGAAGGTAATTCTAAAACATAAGGAAATATTTTCAGATTCAGATAAAAAATAAGCGAAAGTTTGGAATAATTTGTGAGAAAGCGATCGTAAAACAAAATCACAATAATTTCTACCTTTTTCGAATTTTTATTCTTCCGATTCCGCAACGAACCAGGGCTCGGCAAAGCCAGGCGTTGTCATTGGCTTGAAAAATTTTGGTATGTAAAGAACGCAACCGCGGTATATATTGGCACACGCAAAGGTTTTTTTGAACTTTTTTTTGTCAAATTGGGGATGAGGACAGTACGGAAAATTACTTACTCGGAATTTTTTCCTTTCGAAAGTCAAGTTGAAGAATACCCGCGCTTGCAAAAGCCACGATGGTTGTTTGAAGAGTAGCATTTTTATACTCGGCAAAATCGGTCTCGAAATGTTGTGTCGCGTTAAACCAATTGTATATATTTTTAACGCTATCTTGGACTTCATACTGCGTGTCTGGTTGAATAGAAGGCTTCTCGCGATTAATCGTGATAAAATTATTTGGTTCATTTAATCGTGGGGCATTTGAGACAATTGAGGATCCAAATTTTGTAATTCGATAAACCGAATCCAGTGGCAATTCCAAAAAACATTCGATGCTTTCTGTTGAATGGATTTAATAATTTAAAAAATACCTATTAACCCTTGAATACACGTAGTGGATAAATATCTACTCTAGCAATTTTCTAATTGTCTGGTTATATCCAATATACTAAGTACGTACTGCATAACAGAAATTGTTAGAAAAAAACATGCAGTTATTCATACAGGGATCTCCAAATAAGGGTCAGTTTCGTGTTTTCAGAAACAAACTCTTAGATGACGACCCGACCCTTTTTAAGCGAACCCAGAACTACGCTATTTTAGTGTTATTCTTCAGGTAATTATGAGTTTTTGCGTTTTATATTTGATTTTATCAATGCAAAGATTACATTTCAGTTTATTACAAATTTAATATAACTTATAGCTCCACGCTCTACCCAATTATATTGCAACATTCAGTATCATAACGCGTTATAACGTGTGTTGAACGTTATAACGTGTGTTGAACACTTAAAATATTTAGTTTGGTGGTTATAAAACTTTTAAATTGGGTAAATCATTTAAAAATCCTGAACAGTTTCATTTTTCATTTCAATACTAAAATATCCACTGAAACCATCAAAGAACACAGTTGCCAAATCGGTTTCCGGCGAGTAAATTTGAAAGCAGTCGATATCGGCCTTTTTGTAGCCAAGTAATTTCCGGTCGCAAAACGGCTCATTTGAGTTCATCAAGCAAAAATTCCGCGGAATGAATTTCTCACGACTTAGCGGCGCTAGTGCGGCAACAAAGACGATAATGGCGAATAGGGAACCATACATGTCGCCACTTTCTGTCGCGTTTTCCTTTTTCAATCTCATTGAGCTGATTACAGAGGTCAGTCTCTCTGGCCAACAAAACTCGTGCAAAAGGTTTTCGTTGAAAATTTTAATAACTCTAGCTTTGGTTAGTACCAGCGAGTACGGGTAAAAATTGGATTGTTCCCGCAGTTACTCGACTGAATGCAAAATTTAGTGGTCCAAATAAATCGGAAAATAGTAAAAAAATGGCCGACCTCTGGCTGATTAGAAAATTTATTAGGGCTATAAATAGGTTAACACAAAAATACAGGTTTCTGACTTAATTGTGCGGGTAGAAGATTTTCCGAAAAAAAACATAAATTTTTTTGGGGGGAGGAAACTAATTTTAAATACTAAGTAGCAATGTGATTTCTGTACATGCAATTGACTTAAATAGTTTTTACTGTGTCACCCTAGCCATAGATGAGCCAATTCCCAGCAAAATTCCGACCATTTCTGGAAGATCCAAAATATATCCCGGCGTTTTTGGCAGAAAGGCAGGCTTGCAAAGTTTTCGTTTCTGCTTACTTGTAATGTAACAATGGGTTTCTTCACATTCCCAAATGCTTTAAATTTGTCAATATTTTTGGTGAATTACGCAATATAAAATGGCATTGACATTCATTGAGAATGTTATTGAGGGTTCTTCAACTGTCTTGAAATGGAAAAAAAAGGAATGAAAAAAGGGAAAAAGTATCTTGGTAGTTAGGATTTTCGTTCCCTACCTTTTGCTAAAAAAACTCAAAAAATGTCTTATGATTATTGTTGATTGCTTGATTTGATCCAAGTCCCTTTAAGAGTCATGATGAATAAACAGAAAAACTTCCTCATGGAGTTCTCTTCAAGCCGCCCTATGGCCCGTAGCGTACGAGCGTAACTTATACTACTTCCCTAGTATGTGAAAAACTTTTGTCATTTTGGATTATCTAAACATTTAACATAAAATTTTGACGGTTCCTTTGTTTTAATAAAGAGAAATCGACAACACGTTCAATGTTTTCATGTGTTATGAGGTCAGCACCAAGAAAAGAGATTTCGCGGGTTTCAGTTTGTATCATTGATACCAACTCGTCGTATTCTTCTAAAATGACATTTCTGTCTGATTCAAAGAAAATTGTCAAACAATCGATAAACTGTGTAAATCGTTTATCCTTTGAAGACAGAACCAGCACTTCGAATAGGTTTGTGGCTGTTTGATTGGTTCAAATATTTGCGTACTACTAAATTATAGTACTATAAATTATAGTTACTACATTATGTTACTACTTCAGGCACAGTTAGACAAACTGTCGTATTCAGAAATTGATTATAAGTAACGTACTGAAACCACAAGTTCAACCAAAACTGTTTGATTTTGTGTAGCATAACCAGGAACAAGACGATAAAATCCCTTTTCGCGAAAAGCTCCCGTGAAAATTAATTCAATTTCTCCTGCTTCAAAAAAGTTACAAATATCATGAAAACCGACATAATTGAATTGCGCAATCAGATCATCAATATTGTCGAGAGGCATGTACTCATGATTGTATTCACTTTCGTAGTCGTCCCAAAGCATTCCGCCGTTCCCATTCCAATCCAACCATTTTTCGCGATCTTTGCCAAAGTCCTTGCGTTGTTGGTAAATGTAATTGAGAGATAAGTCGGCCGCAATATTATTTTCCAGTAGAAATGGTGCCTTTTATACAAGGTCATTTCGAACTCTCTGCAAAAAACGAAATTGAAAGAAAAAAGTACCAACGCAGCCTGCGTTAGGTAGTGCATGGGTTTTCTTCTGATATGAATAACTAGTTTCCGTTAACCACACTAAGGGACTTGTTAGAAATTGAACACGCTTTCGAACACGATGTTATTTTTTCTAAATTGAAATATCAGAGTGATTTTCAAATGCGAAAAAAATAAATAATGTTACCACTTTTTGGTAACGTTGCTTGACAGCGCGTCTGAGGCCTATGTGGCCTGTCTTTGGTCTTTTTTTAGCGCGCTCAGCCAATGACCGAATGGCAAATCACCGAAAGCCGATTTCTTTCTTTTAAAATATTTTTGTATTACAGTCCTCCCCCTCTTAAGTGCCCCACTTAAGGAGAAATATGCATTTCCGCTGAATTTTTGTTTTTTTGCGTTTTAAAATCAGGACGATAAAACGGTAAAATTCGATTTTTTTATCTGGAGTTGTTTCAGAAAGACCCGGAGCTTTAGTGGGCGACAGATGTCAGTCTGGGTGGTGGTGTAATGCATTGTAGCAAGAAGAAAAAACGACGGAACCAAGTAGCCAATAAAAGACACAAAAAGTCCGCCGACGTATTTCACCGTACCAACTCGTTGTCGAGCAGGACTGTACCGCAAACTGTATTCGACCGGAACCACGGTTAAAGTCGGAAAGTTGTACATGATTTCGGAATAAGAATCTTCTGTAAAGTCGAAGGCTTTTTCAATTAGTTTTTGGAATAGATTTTGAATCCAAAACATGACTTAACTGAAGGTTGAAAATTTAAAACTCGAATTATTATGATTTCAGAAAATCATGCTTATATTGTGTGCGACGTATATTTTTTTTATTTTGAACCCCGGCAGGAAGTGCAAGTGCAACAAAAAGTCCACACAGACATGTTGTCGCTTTGAAACCGTGAACTTGAATTAAATAGTCGCGTACATTTGACCATCGTGCGTCCATTGTTAAAAACATAACGGACTTTTTAGTCAATATAAACATATTTTACGGGAGTAGTTGAATTCATTGCTTATTTTTTCATTCTGAAACATAAATCATACGTTTTATATTTCTTCAAAATTGAAAAACTAAGTTTTCCACATTGTAGAGCTTGAAAAGTTACTAATAAAATGTGCAAAAATCGTCTTTTTAAAATGCCCGTAGCGGACGCTAGAATTTTTTGAATAAATAAAATAGAAAAAATACATAAGCATGTTTAAGCAATGAGTTCAACACGCCCCATATTTTACATCCTCCCAATTAATATTATGGACAAATGATGAACTAATTTATGATGTCTTAAAACCTTGATTAATTTATGTTTAATTGCCGCAATCCAAAACGGCATTCAAGGCATCCTCGAAAAAAAGTTTGTTCGAAACGATAAAGGAGTCAATTTTGTGTATATTTTTGACTCTAAAACGCCCTAAAAAACCAGTAGTCAACTCGATAATAACGATTTTACCAAGTTTTGGACGACTCTCAAATTGTGCACGACTTCTAAATTGTGCACGGTTTTCGGAAACGCAAATTGCACAATTTGAAGGTCGGGACTGTATAAAAAGGGCACATAAGGCATCCCCTGTACAGTATAGTTTTTCGATTGTAAAAAGTCGTGAAGTGACTCTACAGTGTTAATTTTAAAATACATATATTTCAATGAAAATAAATTATTGACCATACCAGATAAATGCAACTTGTTGCATAAAAAATGTGAATAACTGTTTTGGCAACAGTCGCTAGATAAAGTCGAACACCAGCATTCTTTCCCCGCATTAAATACGACCGCAGCTTCTCGTGTTCAATAAACGGTTTTATGGTCGATATGGCCGACAGCGCAATTTTTACGAATAAAAAAATGATATCGAATAAAATCCATTTGGCCGTTGCTTCACCGCGGTAGGCGGCGGGGTAAACCAATTGTAATAATGGCGGCTCAACAAATTCATAAACCAACCGGGCATTATTGTAACAAAGTACAATTGAGCTCTCCACGGTTAAAAGTCGGAGGCGTAAAAAGTTATGTTGTTTTTTGGTGTTGTAAAAAGTTATAATAATTGTTTGTTCTGCAATTGTTTTATATTGTGATATGTTAAAATACATAATTAATTTAATTGTGTAAGACGTCGACAAAAATTAGATATGGTTCAATTTGGTATTTCAAATGGCTGTTTTGAGTTCTCGAAACCGAAAATAGACTTCCAAATACATGATTTGACATCATGGAGTGTGTTGCAAAATATACGGCGTTTCAACGCTTTAAATGCCGTGGCCCACGGCCCGTGGGTCAAAAAATTCTCTTTGTGACAATTGAATCACAGACACACGGTAATCCCCACTATTTTATCTCAACAAAATTACCAAACAGAATAAAGTTAAATTTTTTTATGTATAAAACTTTCCTTTCAGAGATAATTCGTCAAACTCCGGTTGAGAAATTTGTTTTGCGTTCCATTCATTTCGTAGTTGTCGCATTTGAATGGTACT